>JANAVB010020893.1:0-165036 GCA_029216955.1 Iris pallida | reverse complement strand
ATATACCTACACTTGCCGATCTATGTCAAAGACTAGTTGAGACAAGGAAGTCAGAGATTTTCTATCTGATTGATAGGTTGATTCGTCTTGTATTGACTCTTCCAATCTCAACGGCAACAACTGAACGAGCATTTTAAGCTATGAAGCTTACCAAGACGCAACTTCGTAACAAGATGGAAGATGAGTTCCTGTCGGATTGCATGACTCTCTACATTGAAAAAGAACTTTCTGAAGATATCGATGTGAATTCGATAATAGATGAGTTCGATTCTTTGAAAGTTCGAAGGGCACAACTTCACTAGTTTGTGACTACAAACTACTTTTTTGTCTGTCATACTCGATTGACTAGATGGCAAGTTTTTTTGAATATATGTAATATCTGACAGTATCAAATGTAGTGAGTATGTAAAGCTCAGAATTTTATGATTCTAGTAACTTGCCATCTTATGTTTCAAGTACTGTTTTTTGCTTCTATCCTTCAGATTTTAGTAAATATGAAGGTTATCTTGTCTGTTAATTTATATTTCATCAAAATGAAATGTTAATGCCATGGGATATATAATGTTGTAGCTTATGTAATATTGTATCTCCCGAATCCTAAGATTTTGAGAACCTAATGTCTTTTGGATAGTGCTTAATGCTTTCTTTGAAATGATTAGCATATTAGTATGATTTATTGAAAATTAATTTGTGTAGTGTTAATCTTTCATGATGATGACGACTTTGACCTTTGTTGCATTGCTTTGATCAAGCCAACACAATCAAGGTCGAAGAATGCGGTTGATTGTAAGTTTCCTCTTTATTCAACTGTCTATGTCCAACAAAGCTTTGAACCATCTCAGGTGAACTCTATGATAATGGTACTGTTGGTAAGTACTATGGGTTCATAATGTCTTAAATTTGTTGGCTATATAGTTAGTAGACATTTATTTTCTCACCATTAATTTTTTTTTTAGTTTGAACCTTTTCCATATTTGAATTCATATTCTAAAGGGATAATATGCTTAGTTGCCAAATATGTGGACAATATGACATGTTCTAATTGGACTAAATTGGAAACGGAATGGTTCATATTCAGTGTGGAATCTTTTCTCTCAATGTTTTTATTTATTGTAACAGGTATATAACCTTCAAATAGAGGGAAAACTCTGTCGAATTTTTGGCATGAGATTAGCATTAGTGTAGTAGCCCACACCGACTTTTAATCCTGGATCCGCCCCTGCCGGTCTCGGTGCTACTGGTGCTGGAGGTGCTACCGGTGTTGGTGCTGCCGGCTCTCGGGTCCTGAGTGCATCCACGAATGTCGCTCAGAACTGTGCGGCCTGTTGGTTCCGAGCCTCCATGAACTGCTAGAACATGGACATCACCTGAGCGTCATCAAACGTCATCGTCGGGGGTAGCGACAGAAAGATAGGAGGCGGTGGCGGAAGTTGCTCTAACGGAACGTTTGGTGTAGACTGTCCCGAACTTTCTGTAACTCCAGGCTGATCTGCGGTCTTCCTCGTAGTGACCATCCTGCAACAAAAGAAAACTTCATGATTGATAAAAACCTAACCTACAAGTAAAAGTAAATGTTTAATATATATCCATATATACCCGATGTACCCAATTTTCTATGTTGTGATTCAAGTTTTCCTAGTTTAAATCAATTCTCCCAATAGTACACTAATACCTAGATACCATTAGGATAGACCTGCATAGGCCACCACTAAAAATATGTCACGACCCGCTCTCGAATAATCGAACACGAGTCGGACACGCCCAGCCTTCATCGTTGGACACGATGAAGTAAGCTATACCAATCTCTAGGAAAACTAAATGTCCATATAAGAATGAATATAAACCACAGCATCTAATATCGAATCCCAGAATCAAAGTACATGTCTACAAGTTATTACATTCATCCAGCTAAAATATAGTCTGACTGTCTTAAGTACAATAAAACATAAACTGCTAAGGGTAATGCACTAGGCTTCCTCAGCCTCCAAGTCCAGAGCAACTCCAGCTGGCTCTACTGCATCTATAGGCTCACGGCCATAGTAGGTATCACACACAGCCTCCATCTCACCTGCAACATATCCTAGTCAAGGGCGGAGCAAAGTATAGTTCCAGGTAATGAACAAGAACATCATGTTATGGAAATGAGTACAGAAGAACATGAAATATGAAATACAGGAAAAGAATATGAAAGTACAGGAATGTAAGTACATGAAATAAAGCACATGAACGTAACCATGAACCTGAAGTACAAGACATGACATGTGCACCATATTTGAAATACAACTAGCCTATGTGACCGACTGGGGTGAGTACAAGAATATGTACATGAATATCGGTACGGCTTAGGACCCGCGTGCACGATGCGAGGCCTAAGCTATCTACATGAATATAGTAACCGGGTTTTGTCACATAACTGGTGTATTTCCCCTCCCGACACAGGTAAGTACAAGAACAGGAAAGTACAAGGGTACAAGCTATCACGTCACATGGTGTCATCAAGAGAAGTACGAGATATGTAAATGCACAAAAACCATAGAAAGTACTTGGCTTGCTCTGGCTGATCGAGAATGGAAAATAGATCTGTCTGTCCACCCAGCATGTGTATAAGTTGGTTAGGCTATAAACAAGGACACTAGATATTTAGGGCTAACTAGTTAATATTTGTTGCTAACAAGAATAACTATATATAACTAATTAATATTTTAAGAAAACAGTTTATTATATATTCATAGAGAATATACGTTTTTAGAAAATAGCATTAGATAGTAATTTATTTAACTAGAACTTAGACATTCTAAATGTTTATAGACCTATTAGAGTAAACCCAACCAAAATATCCTACTAGCAATTTCAACATTACTTAAACAAATTGATTTTTGAATATACTATTTAGTAAAAATAATATTTAGCATTTTAATAAAACTAACTATATCAATTTACAAAATCCAAACCAATCATGTTTTCACAAAGTCAAGTTGCAACCCAACTTGACCACAACCCCACATCATCCATTTGGTTTGGACAATCTCCAATCATAGGAGTAAAACAACACAATCCAATCTACCAACTGCTCGAATTTACTAAACTACTCAACACCTCAGACTCTCCATTCCAACCAAGCCTTATCTGAACACAAACAACTCACATAATTAAACAACAATAAATCAAGAAATTAATATGATATTTACGAAGATATAATTTAAGAACATATAGAGAAATCACCATCAACCAATACTCAGTAAATCAAAAAGTAAAAATTCAACAGATCCATATACACACTATAACCCGATCAAAGCATACAGGACTCAAAATGACAGAATTACAATCAATCGAAAGAAGTTTTCAAACCACTTGTAAGCTCAAGCCCTGCTAACTCCTAAGCCCAGAGACCCATTGCTTTCGACACCAACTCGATCAATCACGAATAAGAGGAAAACTCACACCAAAGTTGAACACAGATCAACGAGACCCGAACATCCTCGATCCCAACTGAAACACCAATACGCAGCCGAAATGAACACAACCCGAACACGAACCCACTGTCCGAACATGAACACGGCTACAGTCGACTCAAGGTAATCCCAACAGGATCGGTCCTGGCCACACCACATACTCAAACACCAAGACAATATAAAAGAACCAACAGATAGATAACATAGGTAACTGGAAAAATGAGGTCATGCAGATCACGAATATATCTCGAGTGTCGGACATAGTCCTCTACTCCAAACAAAATTGATTTGCGAAAACTACCATAAAAATCTAGAACAACACCAAGAGATAAGGTCTTAATTCCAATTCACAGAAGATCAAAGAAACAAAAACTAAAAAAATAGAGGAATGAACACTTACCGAGAATGAACTGCTCAAACGAAATTTCCTTCGTTTCCAAACAGAGCCTCAAAGAAAATTTAGGCTGATCTACTCATTGGATTCGAAAATTCAAGTCAAGAATCAAACAGAAACAAGGAAACGAAATCCTCTCCGAAAATGAATTACTGACCTAGATCTAACCCGTTGATGAAAATTTCCGAAGAACTCGAGAATCGTCACCAAAGGAGTGAACTCGCGGTGAAGAGACGAGATGGTGACACTGCTGTAGAAGTCGATCGCCGGAGTAGACGTCGTCGGCGCCGTCTGGAGAATGCTCGACCGCTGCGTCCTGGTCGCGTTCACGACCGAACGTCCGCCAAGGTGTGTCGGGTGATGCGCATCTTCAGCCGTCGTCGCCTCCTTCTTCGTTGCAGCTGTCGCCTCCTTCTTCGTCGAGAGACTTAGGGTTAGGTCGGTGAGGATTTACGAAAAGACTGAGAAGAAAGGAATTAGGAGCTCAAAAATTTCAAAGCTCAAATGAAAAGAATGGCTTCTCTCTCTCCAGCCACCTATATATATATAATTTAACAAATATGCAAAGTAGTCCCTCCACTAACAGACATTAAGCAGTAAAGCCCCCCCTTTTACTATTTGTACTAATTACAAAAATTCAGTTGAAAGGTGGTTACAAGTTTGTTTGGGATTTGGGACCACTCCAATAAATTTGAAAATTAGTTATTTGCCAAAAATTTAAATCTCCCTCCAAAAGAAATTATGAAATATTTATTCAAAAATATTTAATCAAAAACTATTATTATTCAAAATGATTTAAATCAAACTTATTTATTTTTAAAAATATTCCTTAAAAATAGGAAGGTGGAGTTACAGAGATTACCAAGGGTATAAGTACTCGTTCCTCTAGTAAAGATACAGCTTTTAGTTTTGCATTTATTTTACAGCTTGAACCCAAAAATGTTGAAGAAGCATGTAGTGATAATTTTTGCTTAGATGTTATGCAAGAGGAATTGAACCAATTCAAACGGAATCAAGTTTGGAAACTTGTTCCCAAGCCCATTGATCATCCGATCATTGGCACCCACTGGGTATTCCAAAATAAACTGAATGAGAATGGTTTAGTGACTCGTAATAAGGTTCGACTCGTAGCTCAACGATACAATCAGGAAGAAGGTATCGACTACGATGAGACTTATTTCCCAGTTGTGAGATTAGAATCCATTCACATGTTATGTGCATTTGCATGTTTTCATAATTTTAAGTTATTTCAAATGGATGTTAAAAGTGTATTTTTGAATGATTTTATAAAAAAAGAAGTTTATGTAGGTCAACCTCCAGGTTTTATTAATTTCAAAAATCCTGATTATGTTTTCAAGTTAAAGAAGGCTTTATACGGTTTGAAATAAGCCCCTCGTGCTTGGTACGATTGTCTAAGTTTTTTTCTACTTAACAACGACTTTTCAAAAGGGAAGGTTGATACTACACTGTTTATAAAGTCTTTTAATAGTAATCTTCTTTTGATTCAAATTTATGTAGATGATATCATTTTTGGATCTACTGATGAATCTCTTTGTCAAGAATTTTTAAAGTGTATGCAAAATGAGTTTGAGATTAGCATGATGGGAGAGCTGAAATTTTTTTTCGGACTGCAAATCAAACAAACCAACAATGGGACGTTCATAAATCAAGCCAAGTACACCAAAAGATTTATTAAAGAAGTTTGATCTGGAAGCAGTCAAACCACTTGGCACTCCGATAGCAACTTCAACCAAGATTAATATTGATGAACAAGGCAAACCTGTCGACATACGTAAGTATCGAGGTATGATTGGTAGTTTACTTTACTTAACTGCTAGTCAACCTGATATAATATTTAGTGTTTGCTTATGTGCACGTTTTTAAACCATTTCTAAGAAATCACATCTGTGCGCAGTTAAGCGTACCTTCCGATACCTTAAAGGCACTTCTTCTGTCGGTTTATGGTATCCCAAAACCACGCCGTTTGACCTAACCGGTTATTCTGATGTTGATTTTGCTGGATGCAAAGTAGATAGAAAAATTACCAGCGGTACATGTCATTTCCTAGGCAAAGCTTTAGTCTCTTAGTTTAGCAAGAAATAAAATTTTGTTGCATAATAAACAACTGAGGTTGAGTATATCGCCGCAGGACGTTGTTGTGCACAATTTTTGTGGATAAAGCAAACCTTAAAAGACTTTGGCCTACTATAGACTCACATACCTATTTTCTGTGACAACACTAGCACTATCAATTTGACTAGAAATCCAGTATGTCACTCTTGCACTAAACATATCGAGATTCGACATCATTTTCTTAGAGATCGTCAACAAAATGGAGATATAAACCTTGTATACATAGACACAGAGAATCAATTAGCTGACATCTTCACAAAACCTCTAGCGGAAGATCGTTTCAATTATTTACGTCGAGAATTAGGAATTTTAGATGTCAATAATATTAATTAATTTTGTTTTATACAATTATTTTTTTAATACTCAAAAACTGTTTTTGAGACAAGCCTACAAAGGGTCTGTCAGTCACCACAACTACGGTCGGAGCGAAGCAGAATTTAATTGTTCCTCGGTGAACTCCTGTTAGCTTGGACAGTACCCCTACAGCTAATCTAAAACAGTCGCTGTGTACAAAATTTAATTTATAAAATAATATTAATTATATTAATTAAAATTTAAAATTACTAAACTTAGAATTAAATAATTGAAAGGAGTTGATAAAAAGATGTGGCTCGCAAATTTTTCTTTTTTCAAAAATCACCAAAAGAACCCTAGGCGAATTCAGTCCGAGTTCGGTCCGAATACGGCTCGAGTTCTATTAGTGGTATCTGCTTTTAAGTCAGAAACCGAGGCCCTCTCTTCTTCATCACTTCCAAACTTCATTAAAACAACAGCCGCAGACGCTCGAGCCATCGAAACCCTAGATTTTCTCCAACTCATTGCTTCCAATCCGTTCGAAGATTTCCATCCAAATTTTGGATTTGTGTAGAGAATTTCTTTCTCTACAACATACTAAATTTCTGGAAGGTATAACTCTCTTCTTCCACCTCCTTCAATTTCATCAATTTCTATTCATATTTGGAAGAAATACCTAAGGGATTCACTCCTTCCAAGAGAAAGAAGACCAATGCCAGTGAAGAGGCATCATCTTTGAATCCACTAGCGAATTCACTCTTTTGCCCGGTCCAATCGGCCTACGGTACATACAATGAGTTTTATTTTAAAACTCATGACCAATCATTACTATGGTATGGTGATTTTATCATACGCACCATATGCACTGGCACCCTGATTAAGTGGACTGTGTTTCCTGACCATCATCCTTACTTTGAGGCATTAGGGTTACACCGACTTGTCACCAAAAAATTTCCTATAGCTGCTAATGCCATTAGATTATTTTACTGCAACTTTGTGTTAGACACTTTTGATGTCAAGACTCGTGTCGGAGGTATTAACATCGAGATCAATGATGTCTTGTTAGCGAAAATTCTTGGTGTTCCTAACGAAGGTGCCCCATTCGATGATATCACTGATTTTGATTTTTCCGATGGCACGACTCTTCTCAGCTTCAAAAACGATCTTTGTGCACCTGTACGTGTTTGTTCTGGAAAGTTCAAGGCTACAAACTTGAACTTGTTTAAATATGAGTTACATTGCATCATCTATTCTACTATTCTTCTAAAATCTACTTCAAAAGATGATGTTACAAATCTTGAACTATCTTTCCTCTACCACATTATCAAGGGAATTCTATTTTTGGTTCCCAAGACTATTATCCAGATGATAGGACGATGTCATGCAAGAGATCAAAATCTCTCTTATGCGATGTTCATTCTACACATCTTTCAGCGATTTAACATCGATCTGTCTACTTGTGCTCTGGACCCTGAGCCCAAGTACCTCCAGTTATCTCGTCGTAATGCTGTCGTACCTTCTGCACCTCCTATTGCACCTGTCCCACCTCATCAGGATTACCCTATGTCTTTTGAGGGTATCCATCAGCACCTTTCTGATCTTTGGACATTCATCACTGACACATTCAGGGAACACGAGTTCTGTAATGTGACTCGATTTCAGGCACTAGCCAACTCCTTCGCTGATCTTCGATTTGCTTAGACTGGACATTCTGCCAGTTCTCTTTCCCAAGATCCAGCTGTCTTCGGTTACCCCTATGAGGATGAGGTGGTATATACTCTCTTCCAGCCCGGTAATGCTTATGATTGGTACCGTGGTTCGGGTGCTACTCCACACACCTCTGGAGTTGGCACTTCTGGAGCTGGTCCATCCGGACATAGTGGACGTGCTGGCACTGCAGATGATGATGATAATGAGGATTTGTGAAATAGACGTACTGCATTTTGTCTAGATTATCACTTTTTGAGACTTTGATTATGTCTTTGTTACTTGGAAATTCTTCGACATTCTATGATATCATTAGTACTCTATCCTTTTAGTTTATTTTGCACTGAGATTGTATTTGTCTGAGATAATATTCTATGAACATGTTTTATGCTTTCTTTAGCATATTTTTATTCAGTTAAGAATTATTCCATATTTCTCATAGCACTATCTCTTTATGCTTCAATATTAACTGCCTGTGAAACCTGATTGGTCATGGTGAAATATGATTTTAATAATTGATCAAACTCTGTCTCGGTATAAGGGCTACTTAAAGAAGTTTTGGACTCTTGGATACTGCCAGAGAATAGCTATCCGATCTGTTCAAGACCGAAGTTGTGTTTGCCACTCGAGTCTATATTTTCTTTATGCAATGTAATTTTTATTTTTTATTGAGTTTAGGAATACATTGTACACCGAGTCGTACTAGCAAATAGGCTACCCTAAAAATATTTTTCAAAAGTATCCTATGTTTTGAAAAATAGCCCCTATTTACAAAAAGCTCCTAACTGCTTAAAAGAATTTCAAAAAGACCAAAAATTAATTTACAAAAACCCTGACTAAACCCTGACAGAACTCGGCCAGAGTTCGGCCCGAGTTCGGCCAGAGTTCAGTTAGTGGCCGTTGTGTATTGAATGTTTTAAAACTTACTCTCCATGTAGTTATGGATTTTTACGAGATTTTTTTATAGAGTTCTGCCCGAATTCTGCCAGAGTTCTGCCTTTGGAAAACTGTAAATAGAGAAGGATTTCGATCATTTCAACACACCAATTCACTTTCATCTCTTCTCTCTAAAGCGTACTGTTCTATTCCAAAGAGTTCTAAGCTTTATTTTTCAAATCTCAAGCCAGTTACAATCCTCTAGTCGATTTGCCAGTGCGGTACGGTCTAGAAGCTTCAGAGCGATTGTAATCAGAGGCTTGATTGAAGAAAGACTCTTCACAATTGAAGTTGGTCTAGTACTTCGAATCAAAGCTCACATTTGTAGAAGTTGCAAGGACTTCGTATGAAAACTTGCAATTTATTCTAATAGTGGATTCAACTGGAAGCTAGAGTTCTTTCGACTGGACTAGTCCTCACAAGAGGGAAACCAGTGTACATCGTCGTCTTTGCGTTTATTTTCTAATCTCTACTTTTATATTATTTATTTGTGATATATATTGTCTCTGTGATCTTGCTGCTAACTTTTTAAATTAGCTATATTCTGCTGCCTACTCTATTTAACCCCTCTATAATATTGTGCTTTACAAATTCGTTCCTACACTTCCAAGTTATAAGAAACCTCAAAACTGAGGTTTGGGCTCAGCCTAAAATTTGATATTGGAGAAATATAACTGAAAGAGGGCGAAGAGAAGAAAAGAAAATAAATTAATGAGTCTGCCATTAATAGTAAAATTGTACGTAGAATTTGAATATAACACGTGGTTTCAACAGTTGGGCTGAGGGAAGGAAAATATGAAAGTAAAATTATATGGAACAGTCAGCTGAAAATATAGTAAAATAATATGTAAAATATTATTTAGGAATATACTAATATAAGTTGATTGGATATATATATATATATATATATATATATATATATATATATATATATATATATATATTTATATATATTTTATATATATATATATATAACTATATAGCTTTAATACACATGCATATATAATCCTATTTATATGATCATATACACATAGAACGTACATCATCATATTTATGATTAGTCGTTTTATTCATATACATATGTATATGCATTTATATGTATACCCATATAGTATAATATATTTATAAGTACAAAGTGATTTACTTATATTAATTATTAGTTAACTATATAATTACTTATATTAAAGTAAAAATAAAATAAAAAATGAAGAGCCGGGGTTTTACAGAAATATATTTGAATTAGATCCATGTAAAATGATACACTGATTACCTCTTTCATTGCATGGTGGAATGTTTAATCTCTTTTCTGCTTCCAATTGTGCCTTTTAGAATTTTCGTTCTTAATTCAACCAACATAAGTATATACTGATGTGGAGCACTTACAATGAAAATATTGGTTACGTATTAGCATAGAAAAGCTTTATACCAGTTGTATCACTTAGAAACATGAATCTATGTTTTCATTAATTTAGTATGAAATTTGTGATAATCGGATAACTTAATTAGACAAGAAGTCTTAGTTGTCTTATGTTAAGAGTTTTATAACTATGAACTTTCATTATTTGGCTGCAGTATTTTAACAAAAACTATTGTATAACTTCTGAGTAATACATCTAAAGAAATAAGAGTTTATCCATGTTACTATTATGGGAAAACAAATTCATATTTTTTGGAAATACTCACCTGATACAACAACTAAGAAATAAACCACTAATAGATATTACTCTACCATTTATCTTGATAGTTTTTCATGAACCGCTTCCTCATGTTTCTATTAGATATAGTATAACTATTTAATCGATTGTTTGTATGCATACTTAATTATGTCTCTATCATATATATAGTTTAGTCTCTTATTAGAAAACTTCTTATGAAGTGATTCCAGCGGAGCAAAAGTGAATGCTCGTATTTGGATTAGTGAGTTTTCTTGTTATCAATTTTCAATTGCTAAAAGTACTAGATTTTATCTATTGACTTTAGAATAAGCATAATATACACTACTTTTTTGGGAAGCTTATCTATTTTGTATGTATGTTATATGTTTTGTTGTTGTTATTAGTAAAAAGGAACCAATTTTAAAATATTATTCATTTGTATTTTATTTTTGATTGTTTTCATCACTGATGTGGCCTATTAATCATTCATTAATGGTCGATGTAGCCGATTTATCATTCCTTAATAACCTGTTTCCATTAATTCAGTGCCTTAACTCTCCAACAAAGGCCTTTACACCTATATATTTCATTCTTCTTCTATTCTGTTTATGACTAGAAAAAATATGAAAGATATTTCATTCCTCTTCCTCCTCTATCAGAAAACTTATTTCATGCTATCTTCCTACTATTTCCTTCTCTAATTTTGGGCCGTATTGATGGTGGAGGGATGTGATGGATTGTTTTTGTAGTGTTTCGTCTAGTTCAGTTCAACCGGGGGAATCGAAACGCAACGACGTTTGAACTTGATTATGCAACAGCTTGCTCGAAGTCCTGCTCGACCGAGGCAACTCCTCGTCCAGGTGCATGGCTTCGATGAACTTATCTCAGCTTGGCCTTCACACTAATTAATGGGAGTTTTCATTGCACTGAATAGGATTGATAATAAAAAGAGATGAATCGACATAGCTAAGGGAATTATCCCGTTGTGTCAAGGTATATAGAACTTGGAAGTGTTAGCTTATTACCTAGATATCAATCCACTATGGTTTTCAAAGTGGCACTCGGTCTTTTGACCGCACGTATTGAGTTAAGCAAAGTAAAGCCATGGACTATCGCCTTGATATCATAGCAGGCATGCCCCCACGATTCTACTGTTTGTCATAGCAACACATCCTATGAACCCACAGTTGGTCTTATAGAAGATGGCATGTTTCCATAGTTTTCACGGCTGACTTAAGTGATAGTTCCTACGGTCTCATAGTTTGTCGTATAGAGTATAACACAGTCTATGACACTTATGGAATTTTGTTCAAGTTAAATAGGAAGGCTATACAGTAGTTGTCACGCCCCGATACTGGGAGATCGAAAACTAGCTACTGGGCATGATGCCACACAAGTCTAGATTGCACTTGACAAAACTATTACGGTTCCCGATAATTTTTAGAAAACAACGACATCGCATCTAAATAAGTAGATAAATTAAAGTCACAACAAGATATGAAAAAATATATCATCATTGATAATTGTAATCGAGTACAAGTCTTGCAGCTAAATACAGAGTTTATAACAGATTACAAAGACTTTTGAATAGCCAACTAAATTTTCTTGCCATTTAGGCTTACAACTGAACATGCCGACTCGGCTTACAATGAACTTGCCAATTTGGCTTACAATCTTACTAGTTCATCTGAGTTATATTATTCCATACATTATATCACGTATAGCAGAAGACATCGTCTTGCAAGAAGAGCTTCTGCACACCCATCCGATTCATCGATCCCAAGCACTGATCAAACGATTTCTCTCATGCACAAGCACCTGTAAAGATGCCCAAAAACGTAGGTCAGTACATCATCTATGTTCTAGCAAGCGGTGCTGGCCCAACTCATCAAAAAAGACAACACTAAGTAGTCATGTTATAGGAACATTATTAATGTGGTCTTTCTCGTTGCCTTAGGGTCAATTAATAGTTCATATTCAACAGAAGTAAAGCATGCATATTATTTTTAGCTAGCGTAATGTAAAGCAATATGATATCACCCTTTGGTGATTCTTACCCACGGTCGTGTAGCCGTCCCTGTACATTTATATTACTTACTCCGCCTGCATAAGACGTTGTTAGAAACAATATCATATTTATAATATTCTTTACCGTTCAGGTGATTGTTACTAACAACCGACATCCTTCTCTATATATGATTCATAACTTACTCTGCCCATAGGACATCATTAGCATGCGACCTGTCTATATGTTGGTCACTGACTACACACAATCTTGGACTTATGGTTAGATGGCTCCCCTTCAGCGACAGGTATCTAGTCCAGTCCGAAAGGTTCCCGAATCACCGTGCTACTACTTCAGCACGAGGTTCCCCTAGGTTGAATTAGTTTCTGAGGCCTCAAAATACCGTTCAAGGAACCACTTTGTCGACAAATTATCCATGACCATGCAAATATATGCAACTTATCTGTGAAGAAAACAAATAATGCATGATAAGAAGAACTAAGTAAACAAGCCACCATTCTCAAATAAGCCATCATTCTCATTCGTATTGCCTCATATGCCTTGAACCAACGCTCGCATTACAATCTACCCAATCCAGGATCTTAGTATAATCAACATTCTACATCGGTACTGGATAATAGAATATAACTACTCAAGACTTTCCTACATCTTTGATACCATATGTCTTTCGACCGGAACTCAATGTACTCATCGCCCAATTATTTGGGACTTTTGGTTCACCTGTCATGTAATTTATTACAACAGCACGTAAGCACCCAATTCATGAAACAATACGCAACAGTTTTTGGGTCATGTGATTAATTATCTTTCTGGGTTCCACACAAGGTATCATTTAGCAACTCAACACGAAATCATAGCATACAGTCTTTTTATTAAGCGTGAAGCTAAAGAATCTTTGAAGGGTTCAATACTACTAACTTTATAAGACAATTTTTACCATGATCGCCAAGCCTTCCAAGCAATCCTTCACATAATCCTAAGTCCAACAATACTTCAGCGAACCAACTAGCCATCATAATGCATCTTGCAAGTCGGGGCGCTACAATATATACTACTCAGAAAAAGTTTCATCCTCGAAACTTAAACAAAACTCCTCCCCATAACTTTAACTGAATTTATGAAACTTTCCATGATTAACTTACACTATTTAACATTTCTCAAAGTCTTAATTGAATTCAAATGATGTACCATCTCGCCACAGCATCCCAATTTGATTCAAACTAGTTTAGCATATTTGTTCTTTCCTCCAACACGTGTGCAATTTCTTAGCACGTAATAATCCTCTTTCGTGCTTCGATTGAATTCAACATACCACTTAGCTTGGATCATACACATATTTTAGGCGTCCCAGAAATATATGCATTTCAATCAAATTCAGTGATAGAGAAAATGAACTAGCTACATGTATAATTTTATTTCCGAACGTTAGCAATTCCTCTTGAGCATCTCATATAGTCTTAACTCATTTGTTTAATCTTCTAACCAACAATTAACACAATAAATGTTACCAATTCCAACTCGAGTAATTTTTTCATAACCAATCTCGAATATATGTACTACCTCATTCCATCGTTACACTTATTCTCAACTTCGATCCGATTATCCATCAATGAAGTTATTTCGACTGTCTCAAGAAAACTATCACCGATTTGTATAGCTCAATATGATTCAACCAATCAATCAGTCCAACTACCTCTAACAGATTCTGACATTCCAAATAAAGGCATCCAAGTTTTTGAAACCAATATTCATTCCATCCAACGTTATAACGTCGAATTTTCAAATCTTCATTCCATACCAAAATTTACTTTACGACGTATCTCTTCCATTAAGACTATACCCATGCAAACATCAATAGGGACATCCTAAGTGCCTTCCAACAGTCAACTTAGCTTTCGGTCAAGTCTCTACGGTAAGCTATTTGAAGCTAAACCATACATTTAGCTAACTCATCTGAGATGAATAGCTACTAGTAACATGCTTATCTCTTATCTTAGAGGTAATCAATTCTTATCATAGGAGCTCTACCTGATCTCTGGGATAATCTATGATCCGACCAATCTAAGGGACATGGGATGCAACCCCAATCTCATGAACTTATTCCCAAATTCAAACAATTGAAATATCATCGTCGACAAATCTGAAACTTAGGCAATCAACCGATACTCTAGGGTCAAGTCTATCTGCCCGTACTCATCCTCGGACTATATCCAACAAAGTTATTCTAGACTTACCCACAACCGATAATATTTATCCAACCATTCTTATGGTTCATTCTCAAAGCCATCGTAAAAAAATTATCAATTGGACATCTAAATTTTCAGTTTCTCACTTGCATAGACAAAGTATCACCTACTTGATCCGACTTATATTATCATATCATACTTAAATTGGGTCTATTCCATCGGTCCAACTATTTTGAGTCATATTCCTACATTGCTACTTCATTAGTTTATTATTTATGATCTCTTTACTTCGGTCGCTTCGTAGCTCATTTAATTTTAACATTTTTAGTTCATTTGTACGGTCTGTACTCTTTAACCAATCAGTAAGGCAACTATATAATCGTATCTCTTCCGAAAGTATCATTTATGACTTTTTATTAGCACAAAACATGGTCATCACTTAGCATTTCACGTTAGCCATCAATTTTTGTTTTATGTCATCTCCTTGTGATTCCATAAGAAGATTTCACTATTCATGCACCGATCTAATTACTATTGCACCAATCATCTAGCATTCGTATATTGGTCATCTTGTGGATATGACATAACTCATTAGCTAAATCATAATCCAACGATTATATATTCCATCCAAACTCGTTATTCATGCGATAACATTATCCACCGATATGGTCTATTATATAACGATGTACCTCGATACTTATTTGTATTCCAGCCATTAGAGTCTTATAAGGAACATCTATTCTTTCATGCATCAAGGGACAAGTATTCATTCTCTATGCTTCAAATAATAAAGGGTCATAACTTGTTAATTTAGAACACGTCCAATTCTTTCAAGCATACTGCACCTGTACAAAAGCCATCTATTTCCTTAAAGTTCATTCTCTACTTTTGGATCACTGATGCAACTTTCTATATCCTCTGAATCATTCACAGCATCTTAATAAGCGCCTAACATCACCATCAATTTGTTGATGTCCAACATGCAATTCCCTCTACTCAATTCCAACGTCGTTCGATATTCAGTCCATATTGTTCTCTTAAAATATTTTGATAGCAATACCCCACCATCGTTACTGAGCCTACAATCCTTTATCCCCAACTGATTCAAGTTATCGCCTGAATCTATAATTTGTACCATCCCAACCATTCATGTATCAATCGTAATCCCGGCTACGACTCGATACTACCGAATACCTTATAGGTAAAGCATCACTATACTATGAACAGGTTCAAGGGACATATTATCACTAAGAGGGTAGAGCCATATACCACTTGTAACACCCCAGTCCCAAAATACGTAGGACTAGGAGATCATATACATACCAGGCATCAAGAGGACTCTAGCCCAGCTCGAATACGTATAAGCTGTCTGGTTGTTCTAGAATCAACTACATCTCAATCTACTAAATATCGGTAATAATAACGAATCAAGTACAGTAAGGCTAATCAGACCATAATATACTGATTCTTAGATAGACAAATGTATTAGAGTGGATTTCCAATAACATATTTATCATGAACAAGCTAGAAGAAATTAGAATTTTGTAAAAGACTAGGTAAAAGACTAGGCTAATAACACCTACAAATAAGAAAGAGAATGATAAAACATCAACTAAATATACCTGCAGTCTTGGTGCAGCAACCATCCTCCATTAGTGTACCATACCTTCATCTAATACCTGGAGAGATCACCAGGTCCTCAGGGGACTAGCAAAACACATAATATACATGCCTACTATACAGTAAATAGCATGCAAGAAAAATAGGAATAATAAGTAGAGGAAAGAATGCCACATAAATGAACTATATAGATGGTGACATGTCATGAGAATATAATATTAATCATGGCTATAGGTGCTTGTGATAAAAACTGCAGCCTGGTGAAGCACTAACAGTCCTATAACAGGTTCTCTATCGTAGCCCGGGGAGGCACTAACAATAGAGGTATAACCACGACTAATAAAACATTCTCTCCTAAGGTACTAGGAAGCCAAGTCTATCTAGTCATATTCAAGTTAAGTATAGGTCAAACAGGTTAGGAAAACATGGCATAGGCATAACAATAATTTCACTAGATATGCATAAGATAAGAAAGATAGAAAAGGTAATATAGAAAATGAGTAACAATCTACGTGCACGTAAACTAGAAAATAACCATGACATGAATCAGGATCATTGGGGAATCAAGTATGACAGAAAAGAATAGCAATCTAGAAATGAATGTAAATACCATAAAGTTCGGCAAGGTGTACTTGCCTGGTGTAGCATGTAGAACGAACAATAATTATCCAATCAACGAGCCACAAAAGTCCAACTCTCACAACAGTCTCCAGAAGCTAAAACGGATATTATCAACATGTTTAGAATAGTCAAATTAGCTAAGATAGTTTATCCATAAGTCCAATTCTGGATACATGGACAAAACGGTAAATTTAAGTCAAAATAGTAACCGCCGTTAGACCCGCTTTGCACCAAAAAATGTGCCAGAGCCTATGGTCTCTAAAGTCATCAAACTACATGTCTACGGGTCTAGTTTGACGATAATAACCCAATGATATATCCAAAGTTGGATTCGGGTAGGCCATGAACAAATTTGTCCGTTGAGTCAGGTCGCGGGCCCACCAAAATAGTGTTCCGGTCGACCTTCTCAGAATCGGACCAAACTTAGCATACAGAACCAAAAAATGATACTGTCCTGTTGGCACAAGTTTTGTATCGAGATGACAAACGTGCACAATGTTATAGGCAAGTTTTTAAAGGGGCCGATACGGTAATTTCTGACGGATACGTATCAAATTCATCGTGCACACGCAACCAATTTAAGTTTTGTCAAAGCTCACATGTCCACAACATCCATACGCACCTTTGATGTCTTCAGGTTATGACCAAGTCACCCGGTTTGACGGGACTTCCGTATCGGGAAAAATTTAAAGTTTTAAAAACAGAAATTATAAGTTTTTTCTGATTTTTAAATTGATTTTTCTTGATATATAGTAGATGAAATTAAAATCTGTAAACAATGTCTAGAAGCTGTATAGGTTGTCTCTAACATTGTTCAGGTAGATTTTGAGAAATCTCTACGGACTGCTAGTAATTGGCCTTCCAAAATAGGTTCTTTAACTGTTTTTGGAACTATTAAGAGCAGTATTTTTCCTCGAGTTTGCGTCGATTTTCTGGATAGGGTATTTACCTATAGTAAAACTTATTTGCTAGGAATCCTAGAGGATTATATCAACTGTCCGTAGGAATTTACAGAATTAAAAACGGTTGAGTATTCGAGAAGAAAAACGATGGTGAAGGGGCATACCTGGCATCGAGTGTCTGCTGTTTCACAGTGTGCGTGCACGGTTGGCCGGCCCTGGGCGGCGCTCCGACGTGGCAGGCATAGTGCCCCATCCTGCTCAGTCAATCTGAGAAATCAAAAAGCCAACGGCGTTTGGACTTAGCCATGCAACGGCTACTCGAAGACTCGCTCGATCGAGGCGGCTCCTCGCTTAGGTGGGTAGCTTCGTTGAACTTGCCTCATCTTGGCCTTCGCACTAATAAAATAAAAGTTTTCAATGCACAAGTAGGCTTGATAATAAAAGAGATGATCCACATAGCTAAGGGAATAATCCCAAGTCGGGTCGATTGAGTTAGAAAATAAACAAGGTCCCACGGTCGGCTTAGAATCGTTACACGATGGCTTTCAAAATGACACTCGGTCCTTCGTCCCGTGGCTTAGGAGAGAAAAAAGTTGGTCTTCGCCACAAAGTTGTGAGTTATCCTAAGTCATAGGCGTCGCCCGCATAATGCTTGATAAAGCATGCGCGGTCCCATCATCCAAGGCTTGGCATAGCCTTTGCTCGCTATACGAGCAAAGTTACAACGTGTGGCTTGTGGCATAAGTCTAGGCACCCAAAGAACTTGGTCGTTCAAAGTGGAACGCATGCACGACACATTTCTACGATGCAAGGCTTGACGCAGTCTTTGCTCGTCAAGTTGTTGTACGATTAAGATAGGCAAAGTTATGTCAGGCTATCGGAGTAGTAGCAAGCACGGTCCTACGAATTCTATGGCTGAGTATAACCACATATTCCTACGATCTCAAGGCCCGTCATATAAAGTATATCTTGGGCGATAGTGTCGCACAGAATGCAAGTTGGTTTGAGGCACGACGTCACGAACTTAGTATTTTAAGGCATGAGCCACGGTTGATTCAATTTGAGTTTAGAAAAAGGGCTATCGAATAGTCGTTCCCGAGTTGAATAAAATAATAAGGCAACATGGAAGAATACTCACGACTATGGGTCGTCGAGGCGGTCTCAAATACTAGAAATCTTGAATTTGGTCCTGAAAAGATAGTAACACTAGAAGAAGAATGACTGTATAAGACGTTAGTTCGAGTCGAGTCTTGCATGGTCATTGGGCAACTTGTTGACAAGGTAAAAGTTTCCTCGAGCGACATCCCCAGGCCACGGGACCGTTTTAGCCTAGGAGGAAACACGATATAGCCAAGCTGGGAGTACCGCTCAGGTTATTCGGGAACTTTCAGCGGGGCTCGCTACTTGCGCTGAAAGGGTCGACGAATAACAAAGCTATAAGTCCATGATAGCTTGTGTGCTAGTAACCTTTCATATAGATGGGTCGGCATGGGCAAAAATTTATATATGTGCCTTTGGATTGAGTCGAGTTGAATAGGTGCACGATCAGAAGACAATGTTTAGGACCTAAGATTTGGATGCAACGTAGACACCGTGCTTCGGCACGAGATGTGGCGTCGAGTCTTAAGTTGTTGGCATAGAGTTGCACAAGTTGGATTTGAGTCATTGCGAGTTTAAGTCAGGAATCGTCGTAAGGCAAAGTTGGTTAGGAGATACTAAGTTTATAAGTCTTGATTTGGTCAGTTGATGATTAAAGCAGCAAGGGCCGTGAGGCGATAATATGGTTAAGTCATACTGAGTTGCGAGGCACAACCTCAATATGGACACATGAATAGGTCTCATGATACGACCACGTTGATGGCACAATGGACTTGTAGCACGGTCACATAGAAATTAGGAATTATCATGTTGTTGCGTCTCTGAGTATGGGTCGAAAGGCAAACACGACTTGATAAGTTGACGTTGTTGACACGATAAGGGTCTAGAGGCAAAGTATCAGTAAGTTGCTAGTTGCAAGACACGGGATGGTCTAGAGACACATAATAGGCCAAGAGTCTATGTCCTAAAACTGATCCTAAGGCAAGAGTAGAAAGACAATCGTAAAAGGGACTATCTTGCACAAAGTAAATGAACGTGTTGGCTGTGGGCGAGGAGCTCACACCACCAGCTCAGTTGAGTACTAACACCCACACAATTTTCATGTACAGGAACACGTAGAAGCTCGTGGCGTGGAGCTCGCTTGGATGCGTCGAGGTACAGAGTTCTTTGGCATTTTGAGGCACGCGGCTGTATGGAGTCTAGACTTATACGGGACATAATGTATGGATATCGCCTATATAAATCTTCCGCTAGCCTACTCAAATTGTATTAAGAGATGAGAGAAAGCAGAGTGACTTGTAATGTAACAAGAGTGAGCTTGAGTGATTATAATCTTGGCCTTGTACCATATTATAATCTTTGTATCAATATCAATAAAAGAGTATTTTGCATGACTTGTGTTTTGCTTCAAATTTTTGCTGTTGTATCAATGTTTCTGCTTGGAACTTCTGTGCGATGACCCCGTCGCTTAGCCTATAATCGGCCGTTATGGAACCCGCCTTGCGTGAGCACAATCTAGGCTCACGCGGCATCAAGCCTTAGCGAGGACGATCGCTCCTACGGGAGCGGGACATGACAGCATGGGTGGCGCACGGCGGTGTCAGAGGTCGTAGGTGTGTATGGCAGGATTAGAGTTAGGGTTTGGGGCTTTAGGTCGAGAGATTTCTCTCTCTCTCTCTCTCTCCATCGATTTTATAGGTGTGTTTCCATATAGGGTGGTCGGGTGAGTCCTCACTATTCACCTGGGTCCTTTTTCTTCTTTTTTTTTCCTTTTCAAAGGCTTATATATTTATATATATATATTTTTTTATTTATATATATATATATATATATATATATATATATATATATATAAATATATATATATATATATATATATATATACCATAATATATACAAACATGCTTACATATATTTATACACTCATTTTTGACAAATACAATTACTATTTATAAATTATTAAAAATGCAATCCATCGTGGCAACACCTATTTATTAATTCTATTACAAAAATTATTTATAAGAATATCTATTGGTATATATATACATAAAGTCGAATATTTGTATACGAGGAATACACAAGTTTATATATATCCTAAACATTCCAAAAATGGCATTTAAGAAAATGTTCATCATATTTCCAAAAACAAATAACAATTTAAATAATAATCCTTATATATATATATATATATATTTATGCAGTCATTAGCGCCAGCGTCGAGTTCGGCCGCAGCGCTTTCGCGGCCAGCCCGAGCGAGGAGGGCCATGCGCCCACATCCTCCTCCGTAGGGACATGCTCCCGATCCGTTGGTCCGAATCATGTGCCCTCCCTGCCAGCTTATGCGCCATCGTTGGCTCAGGCCATGCGCCTGGCGCAGGCGGAGGCGGTCATGCGCCGGAGCCCCAGGAGCATGGTGCCCGGACGCCCGCTCCTCCAGCCCGTCCATCTTCCCTTGCGCCTCCCCCTGTCCCGACCGTACTTCTTCACTCAAACTGGGCCTCCATTGTCAGGAGGAAGGCCACGGACGAGACCGAGGCGTCGGAAGGCCGGGACGCGCCTCCTGCTAAGGGCACATCAGGAAGCATCTCCTCTTTCTCCCATCCCCTAGAGCCAGCAAGAACTCCGGAGCGGGAACAGTTTCATTGGCTATTTCTCCCCCCCTCGGGTCAGCCCCCCTCCCCTTCCCCACTCATCCCTTTGTACCTCCCTCCACTCAGGTTGGCTGCCCAGTCCGTACAGTTTTCTTTACGGACGCCTTGAGGCCAGATCGAGGTACCCGACTGAATCCCCAGGTAGAGGATATTATTTTCTGCGACGTGGAATTCCAGACCCCGTCAGACGGTCAGGCCATTCAGATTCCCTTTCACCCCAGCCGAGATCTCAACCCTAGCCAGCAGCTTCGCGAAGACTTTCGTCCTGAATTTCCAGGCAGGCTGCCCGAAGCTCTCCATAGTCCAAGAGGCCATCGCCGGGTGGGGTATCGCCTCGGCTTACATGGTGGCTCCGCTGGACCCAAAATACTGTTTTCTCTACCTATCATCCTTAGAGGACTACTCGAAAGTCTGGGCGAAAGGTTCCACAACCGTCGGATCCCACAGCATCAAAATCGTCAAATGGTCTCCCAATTTCGACCCAAGACTGACTCCTCCATCATATCGACATGGATCACCCTCCCCAACCTGCCTCTAGTCTGCTTTGCCCTTGCGACTCTTAAAAGGAGAGCCAGCTCCTTCGGATCCCTGGTGGCTATAGCAGAAGAAACCCGAAACCCCTCCAAAGGAAACTTTGCAAAGATTTGCGTGGAACTGGATCTGTCCTCAGAACCCTCAGACCACATCGAACTCCAACTCGGGGGCAGATCCCACATGCAGGCTTTGGTATATGATAATAACATTATCTAATGCAAGCACTGCCAGATGAGAGGGCACTACACCAGGCACTACTACAAAGCACACCCGGAACTAAAGAAGCCAGCCAAAGGCGAGACACCATCCTCAAAAAGGTACAAGTCCACCTTTCAACTCCCATACTGCCTCTCCCTAACTCTCACAGCTTCTTTGCAGAAAGTGAGACCTCTCCCAGCCCTCGCACAAACTCCCCACCCGATCAGGAAATGGTTCCCTCTCATTCCCCATCCACACAAACGATTGCCTCCAAGGCCCCAAAAGACATCCAACTCCACAACTCCTTCGATATTCTCGCCCTTACAGAAGACAATTCCTCGAAGGACAGCAAAAGGAGTGCTGAACAGCATCATCATGTCGCGAACTCAGTGAGAAGAGTTAGCACGGAGTTCGGAGACTCCCTCCAGAAACAAAGAAGAACGATATCTTCAAACCCTTAGAGGACATCCTCGCCATTCTAGGCACAGAATCAGCTCTCAGGCTGTAGCAAGTCCGAGAAGCGGGTTTCCTAGACCTCTCAAACCCACTCTACGTTGAGAAAGATAGAGCCTGAGGCACCCTCCTTACAGACAGTCCCTCAGCTTCCAGCCTCCGGGCAGAGCAAGGATACGACAGATACTGCAGCAGACATCACGCAATGCCACAAAATACCCCACAACAAAAAGAAAAAAAGGCTAAAAAACCAACGGCTATGACCACTAGATCAGCAACGAAGCTACACAACCCCCCACCCCCACCCCCTCAATACTTAACATCCTCATATGGAATGTTCGTGGGATTGCCAACAACCCCACCATGAACAGACTCATCACCCTTAAAAAGATCCACCACATTGACATCCTTGTCATCATAGAACCCAAACTTCCTTAAAAAAAACTCAAAGCCCTTAGGCTCACTCTCGGCTTCCCGGCCGCAGTAGCTGGGTGCAACGACATCTAGATATTCTTCAGCCCAGACATCAATTTTGGTTCCATTCAAGACTCCAGACAGGCACTCTCTTGCTGGATCGAGCACCAAACTCTCCAAAGCTGATCCTTTTTATCTGCAGAGCACGATAGCTGTGACATCCTTGAGTGCAAGGCACTTAGGGATACTCTGGCCGACACCCATCATCTCCACAACAACCTCCCGTGGCTTTGCGTCGGAGACTTCAACAGCATATCTTGTGGAGAGGAGAAGTCGGGCGGTCGCCCCCCTCACCAGTCGACGATGAACGATTTTAACAACTTCATCTTCAATGCCCACATGACCCCCCTTCCGTACACAGGCAGCAAGTTCACTTGGTGCAATATGCCAGAAGGCGACAGACGTCAGTACTCTCGTCTGGATAGAGCCCAGATCAACAACCTCTGGTCTGACACGGGCCTTATATCTAACATATCCCACCTCAACACCACAGAATCAGATCACTCTCCGCTGCTGCTCGAGATCAGAAGCAATCATAAAATGATAAAGAAAGCGTTCCAATTTTAGGACTTCTGGAGCTTCCATCCGTAATTCAGGAACATCGTCGAGACCGCTTGGGGCTCGCTCACGGAACCAGACCCTCTGTTTTGTATCGCGGCAAAACTCAAAGCTACCAAGATTGCACTTGCAACCTGGAGCAAGAACGCTTTCGGCAACATCTTTCAGGAAATCAAGAAGGCGGAAGACGATGTCAACCGGGCGGAGGTTCTGTTCGCATCTCACAGAACACAGGAGTCTCGTGCCGCGCTCAACCTCACTAGCGCCATCCTCAAATCTCGCTTGATGGTGGAGACTGAATTCTAGAAGCAAAAAGCCAGGCTGACCTAGGACTCTGAAGGTAATAAAAATTCTGCTTTCTTCCACTCTTGTGTTAGAGGTCGGAGGCAATAGCTGAACCTTCACCAAATTTCTGAAGATAACGGCCACATCCTGAGCGACCAACGAAGCATTCAGGAGGCAGCCACCAGATATTACACCAGATTATTCACCAAGGACCCAGTCTTCAAAGACTCCGATCTCCTATCCGATTCCAAACATGATCAGCAACAGCGAGAACGAGCAACTCCAGGTTCCCCCAACAGCGACAGAAGTCAAGACGGCGGTATGGCCTCTTAACGAGCATAGCACCCCCGGTCCTGACGGTTTCTCTGGGGTTTTCTTTCTCACCTACTGGGACATCATCGCCCCCGACTTTCTTGAGGCAGCTATTACTGTCTTTCAGGGAGCTAGATACCCCAGATCCATCTCTTGCACTAACCTCATTCTCATCCCCAAGAAAGACAGCCCGAAGACCTTCAAGGATTTTCGACCCATCATCCTGTGCACCTTTACCAACAAAATTATATCCAAGATCATCGTGACCCGTATGTCCTCCCTTCTTCCCAGGATCATCTCCGAGGAACAAACTGGTTTTGTGCCAGGGCGCAACATCACAGACAACATCCTTCTAGCCCAAGTGATGATCACGTATCTGAAGTTCCCTTCTAGGGGATGGAATGGGGCTATCAAGTTGGACATGAAAAAAGTATACGACAGACTGGACTGGCAATTCATGATATGGGTCCTAAGGGCCTTCAGTTTCTTCGAAACATGGACATACATTCTCTTCAGATCCATCAGCAACTCCTGGTTCTCCACCATCATCAACGGACAAGCGGCTGGGTTCTTCAAAGAGAGCCGGGAGGTCAGACAGGGGGACCCTCTTTCTGCCACCATTTTTATAATAGCGGCCGAAGCTCTCAACAGGAACCTGAACTGACTAGTCGGTACCCCCAGATTCCAATATTTCCACACCACCACTGGTTGTCCCTTGATCACGCATCTGGCCTATGCTGATGACATTCTCATCTTCTCGACGGGAGACATCGGATCGGTTGAGGGGGTTCACAGTATGTTAGAAAGATACACTAGATGCTCGGGGCAACGTGTCAACCCCAACAAAAGTGTCATCTATACCCATCATAATGCTAACAGGAACCACAATGCCACTCTCACAAATCTGACATCCTTCACCACAGTCTACCCGCCCTTCACCTACCTCGGATGCCCACTAGTTTACGATAAGTCCAACTCAGGTATTTTCGAAGGCCTTGTGAGAAAAGATCAGAAAGAGAATCAAGGGTTGGCACAGCGCCACCCTCTTCCCGGGGGGCAAGATGATTCTGATTAAGTATGTGCTCTCTTCCATCCCTATATACACCCTGGCAGTTTGCTCCCCTCCGAAGAAGGTCATCTCCTCTCTTGAGTCCCTCCTTTCTAACTTCTTTTGGGGTCACAGTGACGAAAAAGACAAACACCACTGGGCCAGTTGGGACACCATGGCCAAATCCACAAGGAAGGGCGGTTTGGGTTTGTGCAGACTATCACACATTATTGACGCTTGCTCCATGAAACTGTGGTGGAAGCTTCGCACGGAGAACTCGATCTGGGCCCATTTCATGGAAGCTAGATACTTTCGACACTCCAACCCAATAACGGTCACAGCTAACTGTAGAGCTTCGGCTAATTGGCGTCGCTAACTCCTCGGCAGAGGGCTCGCGGAACCTTTTATGGTGAGGGACACCTCCGGCATATTAAGAGGGTCTCTGACCCACGATGGGGAGTTCACTCTAGCCTCGGCCAGGATCGCAGTGAGAGGCGACGGCGATGAGTCCCCCTTCATCGCCCCTACTGGCAGTCCTGTATCCCCTACAAATGGTCGATCCTCACCTGGAGAGCACAGTACAGAAAACTCCCCACATACGGCTCCCTCACTTCCTTAGGATACAGCCTTGCGTCGAGGTGCCACTATTGTTCCTCACCAAAGACTGAATCTGCAGACCACATACTTCGCTCAGGAAACGTAGCCTATCAGTTGTGAACCAACCTCTCCAGAAAATGCCTACCGTACTCCCTGTACGGAAGCTTCAACGATCTCCTCGCCAGGTAGAGTATTTCGCACGGGCATCAGATTATCGCAGCTATCGCCATCTGGGTTCTATGGAAGAATAGGAATAAGTACAGATATGAAGGCCGCCAACTCAGTTCGATGCAACTTTTGAGAGAAGTTCTCAGACAAACTCGCAAAGCCAACATTAGCTGCTCTCATTCCCCGGGCAGTTTTTGGAGGATGTTGTACTAGCCCTCCGTCTGGTCCCAGCTTAGTGATGAGAGTTTTTGTTGCTGACTGGTTGTCTTTAGTTTTCTTCCTTTAACACGAGTCGCGCTCTTTTGTATAGGCTTCGGCATTTTGCGCCTGATACATCTATAAAGGTTTCTTCTTTGATATATATATGTTTTTTTCTCCCCACAGACGGCTCCCTCACTTTCTTAGGATACAGCCTTGCGTCGAGGTGCCACTATTGTTCCTCACCAAAGACTGAATCTGCAGACCACATACTTCGCTCAGGAAACGTAGCCTATCAGTTGTGAACCAACCTCTCCAGAAAATGCCTACCGTACTCCCTGTACGAAAGCTTCAACGATCTCAACGCCAGGTGGAGTATTTCGTACGGGCATCAGATCATCGTAGATGTCGCCATCTGGGTTCTATGGAAGAATAGGAATAAGTACAGATATGAAGGCATTCTCAGACAAACTCGCAAAGGCAACATTCGCTGCTCTCATTCCTCGAGCAGTTTTTGGAGGATGTTGTACTAACCCTCCGTCTGGTCCCAGCTTAGTGATGAGAGTTTTTGTCGCTGACTGGTTGTCTTTAGTTTTCTTCTTTGATATATATATATATATATATATATATATATATATATATATATATATATATATATATATATATATATATATATGTATAAATACTTACTAGACCATCAAATTAAAATTACCAATATAATTATATACATTATATATATCTACACAGACGTCTCTGCATGCAATACTTGCCTATATGGCTTAATAAATACTAATTGAACCATTTATACAACTTTAACTTGTTTTCCTAGTAAGACAACACATATGGCTCAAACTTTTCTACCAAGGCCAAAACACTAGTCAAAGTACACGACTACACTATCCGTACCAAAATTCCTAGTCGATATGCATCTCTCAATTTAACATGACTAAGGCCATATATGGATATAGTATTAGGCTATTATAAATATAATCCTATATATACATGTCACCCCCATTTCCTGTATTTCATATTTGTACTCGTAATTTGATTTTTGGCACGTATTTTATTTTTTCGACATGCGGATTTTGGTTTCTCGTAAATGAGTTTGGACCATGGCTTGGTTTTATTTTGTGGAGTTGGTTTGGTTTGGTTTGGTTCATCATGAGTGGAATACCTTAGCTTATTCTCCATCTCTATTCCATCACAACCACCCTCATTAAAACCTACCAACCTTTTCTCTCTCCTCCATAACTCCATTAATTTCTTACAACTTCTTCTTCTTCCTTCTTCCACACAACTCCCCAACCCATAGGCAAGTGCACCTTGCCATCAAATAAGTACCACTTTTTATTTGTCCATTAACTAGATTAGGCCATGGAGAACAACTTTAGAACTTGACATTTTGTGATTTGGAGCTTTCATTTTTCTAGATCTAGGTTTTAACCATTTTCGAAAATCCTTGGTTTTGATCCATTAAACTTCGATTTTTTGCATGTTTTGATGCTTCCATGTGGAAGAGAATTCGATTTTACTCAAGTTAGAACTTTAAAAATCTAGATTTGGTTTTGATTTGGCTAAGTTATGAAGATTTGAAGTTTTTGGTATTCTTGAGGAGTTCATCTCAGCCTTGGTGAAGGCTCTCGACCAGTGCTCTTTAGCACTTGACCGTTTGCGCACCCCGGCCTGTGCCCTTTAGCGCATGGCCGATTGCGCATAGGCTCAGCCAGTACTTTGCGCTGCGCTGGATTGCGCTGGCGCAAGCTAGCCATGCGCAAGCCAGACATGCACAAAGTAACCCCTGCGCACTCGACCATTGCGCAGTCCATACTCTGCGCAGTCTACCCTTGCACAATCCTTCCTTGCACAATCCAATTGATGCGCAAGTCATCCTCTGTGCCCCTTTAACCCTGTGCCCCTTGACCCCCTACGCAGTCTACCCTTGCGCAAGGTAACCCTTGCACAAGGCAACTCTTGTGCAGCTCTTCCATGCGCAGTACATACCCTGCGCAGCCCAACCCCTGACCCCCTTGCACAACCTACTTGTCTATGATGAATTGTTATTTCTTTAAGCTTGGCTCTTCTATAGTCCTATATATATTGGTATTTTATTAGATATTTTACGTCCATTTTATATCCTTATGCCTTTTGTCACGAACTGATTTTTACTTAATATGTTTGGAATGACTATTCTACATGGCATGGTATGACAAGGAACTAGCATAACACGACAGTGACCCGTAGTGGTGCACTCCTGACATGACCAACCTGACATGATAGTAGCCCGTCGTGGCGCACTCCTGACAGTACCCTGATATGATTTATCTTGATAACTTGATAGTGGCCCGTGGCGGCGCACTCCTGACTTGACTTGACTTGTAACTTGTAACTTGACTCGTATAATCAACTTGACACCGTGGGTGTTCCTGCTTGCTTGCTTGTACAATCCACTTGTCTTGTCTTGTATCATGTCTAGGACGTGACTTCCTGGGTACCACGGCCAGGGACTCGCGCTAAATTGGATTAGGCTAATTATTAGATCAAACTAGAACATGGAGAATTCCCAGTCACAGGTAATCTTGTTATCTGGGCGCTTTAATGGACTTGTAGCTTGCCGACGAGTAGAGCACATTTCCAGCACACTGTCATGTGTTGCACCCTCTAAGTCACCTAAGGGTACATTTGTCTCCCGGGCAATGTACCCACCTATAACTCTCAACCCGCGGAAGGATAACTGGATAGTCTGTAGGGCTTGGGACTGGGAGTTTCTCACTTGCATCTTGTTAGTAATTAGGCTTGTGATAACCCTAGTTAGTTAAAGTAGTAAACCGTAGTACTTGCTTGGCCGATTGTGAATGAATGGTGTTCAGCTCTGTCTAAGTCTTGTCTAGCCCCTGTACCTGGAACTCTTGATCATGATTGTTTTACTTATCTCTAACGATAAATGGGTAGAGACAGTGAGCTATTCAGGCGAAGGGGTACAATCCCGGTCCTTATTTGGTTTAAGGATTGTAACCTGGCTCCCGGAATGGTTCCACGTCCCTAGTCGTTTATCGCCCTGTGTACTTTACTACTTGTACTTTCTTTTATTCTTTATGTTCTGATATGCTGGCTTTTGTTCTTATTTGTGGCCTCCTTGTGGTACTTGCTCTTTCTGGGGTTTGACCCAGCTGGTTTTGTGTGGCCAG
Source organism: Iris pallida (assembly GCA_029216955.1). NCBI lineage: Eukaryota > Viridiplantae > Streptophyta > Magnoliopsida > Asparagales > Iridaceae > Iris > Iris pallida. Next base: position 135,351 of record JANAVB010020893.1, on the reverse strand, counting down.
ATTTCGGAGCAGCTTCCGAGGATCTACCAAGCTTCCAGCCCAATGGTGAACACTAGAAGAAACCAGGGCTACGAGTGGATTTTCCTTTTTTGATTCACCCACTTATATGTAAATTTATTCTTTTGAGGCGTTTGCCGACGAGCACCTGTTAGCTCGATGCACATTTACTTACTGTCTGCCTACGGGCTGTAAACATGATTAACAAATCCTAGGGTTGATCATGTATGACTGAACTCTTGCTAGTCCTATCATTTTGTACGACTAGCTTCATGATCATCCAATATGTAATATTTGGGACGCCTTATATATATATATTTGATGCTCTAATATCTTGTAACTCTGTTAATTGCTTAAGATTGAGACAATAGGCTTGAGCTTAAGAGACTGGTGGCTTGTAGTAAACCCTCTTATCTAGACAGCCGTGACCGTATAGTTGAGATGTATTCTATTTCAATATACGTAGCTGGCTATGTCTGTCCCCACTCTCCAGTATTCTGGTTCTGGGGCGTGACAATACACAAATTGTATTTAAATCTATTTGGTTATATAACATCCTAAAATAACTTCATAACAATTCTACTAAGTCATTGCAACCTATCATAGCTCCACCAAATGGGGTTGGATAGGTTTGGGTCCCAATATATTTTTCAATCAAATCGAACTCGAAAAGTCAACCAATGAGTCTTTTGTGCCATTCGAAATTAAATAGCACATGGGGACTCGATTGAGTAGCACACCTGGGCATGTGTGTTATAGCCTCAAAATGGGTCAAAAGCATATATTGGGTCAAATGGTTTTGATCTATGTCGAGTCCCGAACTCAAGTTGAAAGTTAGGTTTAGAATTACGGTAAACGGTAAAATGGGCTAAATTGACCCAAAGTTGTGCGAAGTCAAAAGGATGTTAGGGGCAGTTTTGGGTGGAACATGATCTATCAAACTGAAGGTGGACTTGTCTACTTCAAAACTCATGAAGGATGTTTCAAAAGATTGGCACTTCTTGTGCTCCAAAATTTAAAGCTACGAAAAAGTACATCTATAGTCGTAATTAAAGAAAAATATATTTTAATAAAAATAATCATACAATATAATAAAAAATCCCAAAAATTAGGGTCCTTACACCACTAAGAGCTCAAGTCATTCCCAACACAATATTCCTCTTCGCATCAAACCAACGTCTATTCTAGACTACCTATCCTGCAGTGGCTCTATTGACTATAAATACCAACTCAAATTTCCTCGCATCTAAAACATACCAAGCCAACACACATAAGCCAACTCGAAGATTCTGTCGATTCCTACTCACTGAAATCCATACACAATTTTTTTTCCAATATACCATGCCATCACCTACTGCCGATTGCTATATAACAATCGACTTATATGAATCTCATGCTTAAAACATCAAGACACATTACCAACTTATTATAGCATCGTATCATAGTTATTCATTTTGGTATAATTAAGAATTCAATAAAGCACACATATTACAGCCCATACATTTAGAATTATTGTATGGAACACCCAGTGTGCGACCAGGAGGATCAACGAATTTTCAGTCAAGGAAACGACTTAGATGAATTTTGAAGCAACACTGAATTATAACGGAAGCAGTTTTGAATCATCATAGTAGCAACTTTGATTTGAAACAATCGAATAAAAATCCAAGGACGTAAAGTCATGCTCTGACACCATTCTATCACGCCTCGATCCCGGAAGATCGAAAACTAGCAACTGGGCGTGATGCCGTATAAGCCTAAATTATACTTGTACAAGGCAAAACTATTACAGTTCCCAGTATTTCTCATAAAATAACAACATCACAGCAAACCAAGTAGATAAATTGAAGTCACGACAAGCTATGAAGAAATATATCATCTTTATTGATAATTGTAATCGATTACAAGGCTTACAGCTGAATACAGAGTTTATAATAGATTACAAAGACATTTGTATAGCCAACTAAATTTCCTTGCTATTTAGGCATACAACCGAACATGTCGACTCGACTTACAATAAACTTGCCAATTTGGCTTAAAATCTCACTGGTTTATCTGAGTTATAATATTCTATACATTTTGTCCCGTATAGAAGAAGACATCGTCTTGCAAGAAAAGCTTCTGCACACCCATCCGATTCATCGATGCCAAGTACTGATCAAACAATTTCCCCTATGCATAAGCACCTGTAAAGATGCCCACAAACGTGGGTCAGTATATCATCTATGTACTGACGAGTGGTGCTAGCCCAACTCACCTAAGAAGACAACACAAAGTAGTCATGCGATAGGGACATTATTAATGTGGTCTTTCTTATTTCCTTAGGATCAATTAACAGTTCATATCCGACAGAAGTAAAGAATGCATATTATTCTTAGCCAACGTAATATAAAGCAATATGATACAACCCTTTGGTGATTCCTACCCACATTCGTATAACTGTCCCTGTGCATTTATATTACTTACTCTGTCTGCATAAGATATTATCAGAAAAATATCATATTTATAATATTCTTCACCGTTTAGGTGATTTTTACTAACAATCGATATCACCCCCCCTCGGTCCTGTAGGACCGATCGTCCTCGCTAAGGCATGATACCACACGTAGCTAGATTGCACTCGTGCAAGACAGGTTCCATAATGGCTGATTACAACAGCTTGCGACAGGGTCATCGCATCGAAGTCTCAAGTAGAAATATTGAATATATGAGGCAACACAAGCATTAAAACAAAATTAGTATTTTTGTTGATAATGAACATTAGATTACAAAGGCACGTAGCGAAGATTACATTCACTCAAGCTCACTTTTCTCTCTGATTACACGTCACTCAGCTCTCTCTCACCTCTCAATATAATTTGACGAGCTAGCGGATGCTTCAGATAGGCGATGTCCATATGTCCCGTATAAGTCCAAACTCCATACGGCCACACGCCTCAAAATACTAAGGAATTCCATGCCTCCATGCATCCAAGCGAACTCCATGCCATCTAGCATCTACCTGTGCCTGCACATAAAACTGTGTGGGTGTCAGTACTCAACTGTACAGGTGGAGTGAGCTCCTCGCCCACCCATACAAAACCAACACATTCATTTACTTTGTACAACATAATACCTTATGATTGTCTTTCTATTCTTGTCTTAGGATCGATTTTAGGACAAAGACTCTTGGTCTATTTGTGTCTCAGACTATCCCCGTGTCATTGCACCGATAACATGATTATCGTTGTGCCTCAAGACTATTCTCGTGCTAGCAACATGAATGTACCGACTCGTGCTCGCCTTTCATGCCATACGTTGGGACGCAACATATTTTGTGTCATCGACTTGGTCCGTGCTTCCAACATCGAGGCCGTGCCTCACATTTTAACACGACCTAACCAACTTTACCTTACGGCCCTTCCTGACTTAACTCGAGACGACTCAATCCCGACTTTTGGAACTTGTCTTGACGACTCAAATACGACACCACATTCATTCCGAAGCACGTACCCTTACTAAAGCCAAATCTGAGGGTCCATAATGGTGTTGCAACCGTGCACACCTTCTTAACTCAGTCCGTGTCGTGCTTACGCTATCTTTGATTCGACCGACACTGTGTATGCGGATTACCGCTTAATATACTGACTCATCTATATGAAAGGTCACTAGCAATGTCAAGCTATCTTGGACTTGGCTGAGGATAGACAGCGATCATCCAATAGGTAGCTAGCCCATGGAAGCCCCGAATCTCCTATGCGGTTCATTTAGCATCATACTTTAGCCAACTCGCTTCCTCCGGGAACAACATGATCCCATGGCCCCGGCCATCATGTTGAAGAAGACTACACCTTGTCGACAAGTTTTCCATGACCACGCACCTACGACGACTTTTAGACTCGACGTAAATGTCACGACCCGCACCCACCGTGAGGGTACGAATACGTAACAGCGCCCAGCCTACGCCGCAGTGTCGGCGGTAGAACGCTGTTCTAGGTCATAAACTATAACTAACACAATATAGAATAATCTCCAATTGGAGGCTAATCACAGAAGGTACAACTCAATCACAACTAGAGATAGAATATGGCACGATAAAATAGATAAGAAAATCCTTAACTGAGGTACAACATAAATAAAATAACATAAGTTAATAACTACCAGTCTCAACATCTCTAAAAATATACAAACTTTGTAATCAAGGACAACAACTAAACATGAAAAGGAAAAACAGTCTAAGCTATCTATACTAAGCAAGGTATCGTGCTCAGCAGCTGCCTGAACCTCCCCAGGGGTCCAGGTCGCGAGTGTCATCTAGGCAAGCTCCAAAGTAAGGGGTGCAGGGTTCCTCATCATCCTCTGTAAAAATTTTAACAGGTCCAGTCAGGACGGGAGCGAGCACAATACATCTCACGCAGATCATAACAAGTTAGAGAATATAAACATGCAAGAGAGTACGATACATGAAACTAAAAGAAAGTACATGATGTAAACAGAGAGAGAACTGTAATAGAAATATCTACTATAAGTAGAGAGCTACCAGTGACTAGTGATTTAGAGTACAAAGTCGACATGTGAACGGCTTGATTTGCACATGGTTATACTAAAGAGGCGTACATGGCTATACTACTTTGAAATTGTGCACATGACTATTTATACTCTCCCATACCCCAATCAATATACAAGGATCCAGACAGGTTATGTTACGTACATGGTTTTCATATGAAGCCCATAAATGGGTGCACATGATAGCTCATACATGATTGCACATGAAGTTCACATGGGGGCCCATAAATGGGTGCACATGAAATTCACATGAAGGCTCATAAATGAGTTCACATGAAGTATAGGTTATATTTGAGATACATGGGAAACATGACCGAACATGAGAGCACATGAGAGTACACGAGCATGCATGAACGAGCATGAAGCACATGAGAAACATGAATAACATGAGAGCAAGAAATACATGATGTACATGAAACAAACGACATGATGTATCTACTACAACAAAAAGGCCTATTAATAACGCTCGATAAGACGTATTGATGACGCCTGCTACCTAAGCATTATTAAAGTTCGAAATACCTTTTTTCTATGACGGTTTGGGCTAATTTTGGGCTTTTTATAACGTTTATAAAATAAAGCGTCATTAATATTTTAGAGCGGTGGCAAACTTGTAATAAGTGTTCTGTAAAATCTTTTCCACCCCCGTGATATTTTGAGGCTCAAGCCCCCGCCCCCTTCTCATTCCTTCTCCAAATCCCTTCCCCTTCCCTCTCAGCTCCACTCCCCTTCTCCTCCTCTTCCCTCCTCTCACCAAACCCTAATCTTCTTCTACTCCTTTCAATCATCCACATCATCGTCCTCCGCTTAGTTTCCTCCTCCGCTTCCCGATCCTGGAACCCTAAATTTCCCCATCCCCACCAAACCCTAAATTCTCCCCCACCCCGATCTGCTGAACCTCGGGCACAGGGCAGGCGAAGCAATGTACGGCGGCGCCAGCGACGGCGAGGGGTCCCACGATGCCTCCGTCGGCGACGGTCAGAAGAAGATGCCTCCGACGTCGTCGATGCCGTGGGTCCGTAACCTCCGCCGCTTCATCGATTCCGGCGTCGTCCTCGGATCCGATGCCCTCATGGGTCAGTTCCTCTTCCTTACACCCTCCTCTCCTCCTCTTCTTCTCCTTCCTTTCCCCCAACTCCAAAACCCTAACCCTAATTTTGAAGAAATAAAAAACCCTTTTATTCCCTATGCGACCCCGAAGGCCACCGCCGCCGCGACCGAAAGGGCCGAGACGGCGACCGAAAGGACCGAGGCTGCCGACCTGCCACCTGCGGACCGTCGCTCCCCTGGTGAGGGACCTCTGCGGGAAGCACGGGCTGTCGTACGATATCACAGGCTTCCTCGAGGCCAACAGGAGGACGGTGAAGGTCCTCAGGAGCGCCGTGCTCCAGGCCCGCGACCTGAGCAGCCCCGTGTCGAAGAACTTGGTCGGAAAAGCTGTTAATACGCACGGGTGAGCTGAATCGGCATTCTGTAAGATGTCCGACTTGACTTCTCCTATGCTTTACTATGTTTGACGAATTCTAGGATCGTTCTTTGGCATGTTTGCTTTGTTTCGGAGTTGCATTGCTAGCTAGTCGCTCTGTTTCTTCATCGACATCTATGACTATTTGAATTGGAGGAAATTTTGGGTATCATGAGGATGTATTTTGTTGCTTTTGCCTAGTAGTTTGCTTACCGTCTGTTTAATTTCTGATACTTTTATGTATTAGGCTAGGAATTATACCCCTTAACCCTATTAATAAACCCTATTAATGTAATGTTTTAGCTTTTTGTTCTAATGAAAAAAAAAATCCATTTCTTCAATTCTCGATCATATATAACCTTGCTATACTTTTACACCGGCAATTTCGGATTGGAGGAACAAATGAGTATCAGAATTGCTAGGAACAAATGAGTATCAGAATTTTGGATATATATGTTTTAGCTTTTTGTTCTAATGAAAAAAAATCCATTTCTTCAATTCCCGATCATATATAACCTTGCTAGGATTTGTACCCCTTAACCGGCAATTTCGGATTGGAGTATCAGAATTTTTGGTATCAGAAGACAAATATTTCTAGTGTTGTTTTTTAGAATTTTTGAAATTGAATGAAATAGTAGTCATGCTTGTCAATTGGTTTACATGGGACATGTAAGTTTTCTTCCTTTACATGCTTTTACACCCTTGCTATACTTTTACACCCTTGCTGATTGTCGTTTTCAATCAGTTTTCTTTAGTGAATTGACCGGAAAATAAAACTCACAAATTTAACTGATGGAACACTTCATTAAGTTTAATCACCTTATGAATTCACTCCCTCTCACCATTTATTTATTGCACGCCATGACATAAACCAGGCAACCTGCTATGTAGAGAGCCTAGACAATACATTTTTATTATTATCTATTCTTCCACTAATTATATTATATAATATTATAGTATATTATATCATCTTATAAAATATAAAAAGTGTTGAATTGAGGCTATGTTCTAGGGAGAGTCAAGATGTATGCAACCCAACCTCCAATATATGGAGAGGTTGGTTCCGTGATTTTATAGCATCTATCAATGGAAAATATCTCCAACACTTAGAAAATGAAAAAAATAATCTGAACAAAATTTGTAAATGCCATTTTACTACCGTTCTGAGTTTTACAGATTCCTCTCCACTTTAACTTCTCTTTTTCAAATAGGTACGAAGGTAGCAAACAGTGATGAATGATGACAACCCCCTCCCTCTTCTCTCTCCACGGTGACAAAAATACAAGATATCTTAACAAAATTTGTGAAGAGAGGAATCAAGTGGTTAGTGGGTGAATAGTGAAACAAGGACAAAAAAGCTGGTCATACTGCACTTGAAAAATTATAACATATGCAAAAAAATAGTATAACCACCTAAAATTCATAGGAAGTTTTATTTTAGGGTTATTTAGTAATAGGGTTATCCAGCTGATAACCTCTACCTGAACTATTGCAGAACAAAAATGGTTATTATGAAGGCTAGCTCAATCAATAAACAAATTTTGCAGTTTACTCATATTAAGGTAAATTTACGAATGTGCAGCTAAAAATTAAAAGGTGCATACCACAGTAAGCAGCCAAATCCTGCTCCTTACGGAAGCTTGAAGTTTCTGACCTTGGAAAGCTAGAAACATTTCTACTTCTAAATCCTAAATGAATGACTAATTTCTTTCCTTTAACCATCTCATTTTTGCTTGCAATTTTGGCAGCACATTCTTTAAAATGCAAACTTTGTACTTTATTATCCTCAGTTTTAACAGTAGATAATCGTTCTACAATATTTTCTCCGACTTCTTTGGTAGGGCCATACTTGTTTCTTCCTGATTGATAAACACCGGACTTCAAACCATTTTCTAAACTTCTGCTTGCTGAAGATAAGAGACTTTACTCCTTTCTCTTGATATTTCATGATTATATTTGATTTTTAGGCCTGACAATTATATAGACTGATTTGGTTGTATTCTCTTTTTCTCAGGATTTCACTGGTGTTCCGGCTGTCGTTGATCTTTCATGATTATTGGTTATGTGGCCAAGTTTTAATGTGGACAATTTTGGTAGTTGAAAATATATATATGTATTTGGATATTCTATTTTGAGAATGTAATGAAAATGTAATATGTACTCTATTTTGAGAAATGTAATAAAGATGGTGATATATAATGTTAAGTTTTTGGAATGTAATATACAATGTGCAGTATAGAGCGTTATAAATATGCTAATTTGAATAGTATAAAGGATTATAAATGTGCTGCATTGAGCCTATACATATTATCTATTCATAACGCACTACAGGAAAAATGTGTTTTTACGGCGCGCGTTGCGTGCCGTAAATCACTTTAGACGGCGCACATGTGCACGCCGTATTAGCCCATGCCGTAAAATGTTGGTAGTTTAGACGGCATAACCTGTGTGCCGTCGAAACTCAATTTGTGCGCCGTCTATAATCATTCATGACATTCATTGCATGTCGTTATAAGACAATTATGACGTGCGTTGTCGTGCTGTTAATGCACAAAGAGGACATTCAATGTGTGTCGTCTATACTCTTTTACAACGTTTAGTGCATGTCATCAGACTTCAACCACGACATTCATTGTATGTCGTGGAAAGTATGTTATACATAGAAATTATGGCATATTCTGCACGCCTTAAATTATCTTTCCTTGTAAAAAAAATTATTTTATGCTTTTTGTGTAACCAATGTTAGCTTTGATAGTCAATCACAAAACATACAATTTACACAACAATTACAAAATGTACTAACTTTCATTCAAACAACAATGCCAAATCATCCAAATCCAAAATCACTTTATATATTGTGCACAAAAATTGTTATAAGTTATAACTTTCACATAAACTAAATGTCAAATCATCCAAATACAAAAATTAACTAAAGTTTTACAAAAATGAGACGGTATACTTAACCTAGGCCTATGCAAAATTTGTTGCTTCCTTCATTCTATCCATAGTCAAGAAGCCGCACAATTAGAACCATCCTCAATCGCTACTCATCAAAAGTGTCAGATCCACAACCTCTAGACAAACAGTTAAACGAGCAGCAAATAAAGGAGCTTCGTCTCTTATATAAACTATTGTATAAAAAATTCCCCAAGTACCTGTAGAAATGATGTAAATTAGTTTCTAGGAATCGAACTGTTAAGGAAAAATAAGAGACCTGAGTATAAATTTTTTGAATATAATTTTTCAATAAAACTCTCCAAACAATTTGGAAGAGGCACTAGCAAGAGAAGCCTGAACTCTCTGCCAAAATTTTGACTATTCGAGTATCCTTGACTGAATCCAATTTTATTCTGTCTAACAAAATCTGTAGTCAGATCATCAACTAAACTATTGGCGCAGCTTTGCTTATGAACAAAACAACTTCCTACCAAGGTTATCGACATAGCAGAGAAGTACAACAAGTTAACACAACAAAACGTAAGGAAAATTAAACTTACCAGAGAGAACTTTTTGAATAGACTCCTCAGACAGCATGGACTCTGCAAAACAAGCCACAAACGAGTTTAAAAAAATCAATCCTTGAAGAATACATTTTCATGACATTTTTTATTCAATAGTTGAAAAGCCACAAATCCATGCAGTCTAACTTATAGCTCCTTTCCGACAGAAAATATTGTGCTAATATATAATATTCCCATCAACAAGTACATAAGGTTGAAGTTGGCTTGCTATTCTGTAAGTACAAGAACAGGTAAACATTTAGTGTTATACCAACTTAACACCCATGACTAAAGAGCAACTTCTCATTAATTTCTTAATACCTTGATTCCACAACACTAGACGACAATTTGATACCAGTGACTTAAGAGAAACTTCTCATTGATGTAAGAAATTAGAAGTTACAATTCCCCAATTCATCCCTCAACCAAGAATATAGGAATTAACCAAAATGCACAAAAGGCAAGGAATTACGGAGGTTCAACTTGAATCATGAAATTATATAATTCATGGATGAGCCAAAATGACAGACCCAATGTCTCCAACCAAAAAGTACCTTAGAATGCAAGTGAAAAATACAATGGCTACACTAAATGAAACTATCGAAAAACTGTTAATATTATAATGTTAACTTTCTGTATGCAAGTCTATGTGAAACTAGCTCAGTCTATATGAAAGTAAAAAATAACAGTGTTACATCATCTAAATCCAGCAGCTTCACACACTATTGTTTGTTTCCATATAATTGTATAATTATCTCTAAATCGAACATGGTATGCTATTACTTCATTTGGTGCTAAAATATTCATTTATTTGTTAGAAATAATGATTGGCTGGATCAGTCTAAATAGAACTGGAGCAGTTTATGATAACTTTATTGTACAGGCTCACAAATTACAGAATTGGTGCTGTGTAGGATAACTTCATTGCACATTCCAAATAGAATCGGTCCAAATAGAATTGATATAGTTTAGAACAGTGTTACATAATATAAACTAGTACGATATGTCCAAGCAGCTCAATTTAACTAAAAATGAAGTCGATATGAGTACAAAATACCTGAACTAAAAGAAGGCTACCCAATATTAATCATTCAAGGGTCACAGATTATGATTTTGTTTGAAATACTAATTTGTCTTTTAACATGTCAATAGGCCAGAATCTCACTAGGAATCTCTAAGAAAGATTCATCAAATCTTTCGAGCTAGTCTTGGTAGAGGTGCCACAACGAGGTTTAGAACCTACAACATGATCCTACAACTCTTAATGCTCTTCACATAAATATGGACCATAAGAATGAAGAAAGAAGGTTACCTCCTCAAGTAAGTTGTCATGCATTATAAGATGCCCGCCAACAGTTTCAGCCAATAACTTTAAGTCCTCAACAATTTTATCCTTGCGCTCCTATAGATTAAAAAGTATATCAAAACCATCTTGTGGGAACTTTGCAGTCAAATTGGTGTTAAAAAGAACCAAATAATTTTTTCAATACTTAAACTCCAAAAAACTGGAGCCCTTCCCTGCAATAAACATGTTTTAAGGATAGATTCTTTATCTATATCTGATGTATACAATTGAACTAAAAAAATTGGCAATCAAACAAAGTTGTCCATGGGGAAGTATTAAAAGACGAATATAAAGATATAAGCACCAAACCACAAAATATTGAGGAAAAAACCAGTCAACAATCCTAGAAGAGTAACTTCTTGTGCATAACGCTGTAAAAATATTGAATAGTTTAAAAATCTTCTAGAAGAAAATAAAATCAGTGTTATATGAAAGCTAATGAAATTAAATAAACTTAGGACAATATCAGTTCAATATACCTTCATGTCGATCAAAATTCCTGACTTTTTTGTGGTAGCCAGGTAAGAATCTACATTTTCTACCTGGGAAGTGCAATTGGAATTGTCATTAAAGATCTCTCATAGCCCGATAAATATGATGTCACTAACAATTGGGAAGACAATATATTCCTTTAAAAGTGGATATTTTCGAGTAGAGAATTACTTGAGGCTAAAGTATAATTTGTAATGAAGTTCAAGAAAAGCATGTGTCACTTGCATCACTAATCAAGCTAACATGAAACTGAAAAAGGATTTTATATTCTCAGATAGACTATCAAGTGAACAATTCTGTCAAAAACCAACATGAGATATCTTAAAAGGGAAAAAAATCCAAGGTTCATGTTTTTATGTGTTTTGTATTGTGTATTTATGTCTAAGAAAATTTCTTAGATGTGTGTTAACTATTTGGGCAACTTTTTTTAGCCCATATTTTGCTCAAACATTGCCATAGTTCTTGTTGTGTATTTTGCTCAAACATTTTCATAGTTCTTGTGTATTTCCCAATCCTTGACCACTTCAAACTAACCAAACAGGCCTTTAGGTGATTAGGCAGTTAGTCCTTACATGAAGATTTTATTTTTTTCATAGTCATGGTAGGGTTCTTCTTGTCACAGGCCTTATCCATAACAAGCAATTATGTATTGTATTACCCCACCCATATATGATTTTGGTCACGATATCAGTTCCGGCAGAGACCGATCCAACCATAATATCACTTTTATCAGTACCTAGAATCAGCACTACGAAAATGTAGAACCAGCAGATAAGTATATATATGACCTTGTGTTGATTCCTACTGCCATTTGTTACTTCTATTTTTGGTGACTAATATATAAAGAAGCCAGCAGGATCAAACAGATTAAGAAACCAAGTGAGAGAGTTGAGAAAAGAGCTTACTGAAGGAAGTTTAGGTCATGTTGGATCTTGGATTTTGCTGGTTGAAAGCAACGACTGGAGCTATTCTGCAGCTCCTACTCTCATGCTCAAGCACGAGCTCTGCAGTGAACCAATCCAGTTTCTCCTGGTTTGTCTGCTCCCCCATCCTCTTTTCCCTAAACATAACACTCCACATTTTATAGAATTAGCATCTCTTCTGAAGCCCGGAGCAATGCAGTGACGTCCCCAGGACTCAGATCAGAGTCTTATCTGCCCTGCACAGCCCCATGGTAAAGCCATTTGTCTGTCCAAAAATGAAAGATAAGGGTTAATGACAGAAAATGCATAATAGTCTTCGAAATTAATGAAACATTTTGAAACTTAAAATGCATAAAGAAATTTAAATCTACACATCAATAACCAAACACTTACCATATCAGCAATTCACAAGCAACATCAGGTTATCGTAAGCTAAAGTTAAAATGCAAATATTAGTTTGCATCAAAGCATCAATTTAGTTTTCATGAAGCTGATACTGATCAAATCAAGCTAATACTATATGTAATCAGAAGTGACTAAACTGAAGAATATTAAATTTGTGTCAAAGGAATGGAGAACCTTACATGGAAAACCTGATTATGAGAACATGAAACTACAACAGGAGGAGATTAAACTCAGGTTACAATAAGACCCTCTGAATGTTGAACTAGAAAGGGAAGAAACAGCTCTACAAATAGCCCTGAGACAAAAAATGAACCAAGAAGTAATGTTACTTCAAATATCCAAATGTGATTAGCTCAAGGAAGGAGACAACAAGTAGTGGTTGATTATTCAAGAAGAAAAATAGTGCAAAGCCTACTGCAGATCAAGACCAACCAAAGGCACCATCCTAAGACCAAGTTGGTTCAGGAATATTGTTATTTCAGTTCCAAATGACTCTCCGATTACTGTCTATTGTTATTTCAGTTTTAAATTTTATATTGGATGTAATGCTAGATAATGTAATATACTAAGTCCAAACCACAAGATAGATTTTTGTACCATATTGGTTCCAATCCATATTGGTTCCAATCCATTTTATCATAGCATGTTTAGAAGATGAGAACATCAAACATCAACGTTTGCACCATATTGGTTCCAATCCATTTATCCAGCTGGCAGTCTATTTAAAGGAGCTGAACTTTCATGTGTTGCCATTTAATCTTGAAGAAAATTTTGTTGACACTGGGATCATATTGTTGGATACAAACCCCAACTTCTGTAGTTCATGTTGTAACTTAATAGGTTATAGGCTTATAGTTGTAACTTAATAGGTTATACGAGGTTCAGAGGCATCTTATCAGCCAGAAGCTTAAAGCTAGATAATAGTCCACAAACAAAATTCAGTCCAAAATTTGGATCAACCATCTATGTGCATTGTAACTATTATACTAGGATTTTTACGGAGCTCACATTGATGTATATTTGGCAACTAGTTGGACTGTTTTCTGTAAAGGTAATCTATTCTTGGTAGTTATGATAATGTTTATCCTCAAGTCGCTGTATTTGAGCCTAAATTTACATGAACAACACTGTTTGGTAGATAAAGCTAAAATGACTCTTCTTGTGGTTTCTGAACAATATAACCAAACAATTTGAATTTTTCTGAAGAGGCTCCAAGCATTACAGTCTTATAGCTGAGAAAGATCTTGTTTATCCATGGAGTAACATCATACAGCTGAATCAGCCAGTTGTCAGCTTAATATAGATCAAAGCTGATGGCTTCATATCCAATTGACATATTTTGGATCTTTTGCCAATCTTATCAAAAAGTAGATAGTATCTAGGAACCAGTGTAGTGTAGATGTCGGCTGATAAATAGATACGCAGTACTGATAAATCACATTATATTATATTTTTTATAATACTTGCATGATTACATGTGGCATACTATGAAAAGAGATGATAATTTCTGTCGGTCTCAACATATTTATAGACAATACAAGATTTGTTGGCATGTACTTACCCTGCTATATGATGAAGCTTATGACCTACCATGTAGCTATCTCATGCTCTCTGTTATGTCATGTCCACGTGGTACATAGTCAGAATCCATGTCCACATTGTTGGGACAATTTTGTGGTAGTGGCTTATGGCGCTAATTTGAGAAAACAAAAGAAGAAGCATGAAGCATAGGGAACAAAACAGGATTTGAACTCCTGGCAAATGCAATATCATGCTGGAGATCAAGCTTGACCGTTTTCCAAAAATAAATGCTCATAAAGATTAGCGCCATCTCTCAAGATAATTCTCACTAAGTATTATGAACCTTCATCTGTCTCACAATTGATTAGTGAATGGAGAAAAGAGAACTTGATGAACCCCAAAGGTTTTAATCGTAATTTGAATGAGTCGAAAAGGAGTGAAGCTTGAGATTTAGGGGGGGTTTTCTCCGGATACTTAAACAAACTCTAGTTTATTACATCAATAGTGAATTTGATTATTGTTCTATGTTTAAAGAGCTACTTAAAAACTTGTCGGACTCACTGATGCCATGAAGGACCCACAAAAGCCAAAAGGGGTATTGCAATAGTGCATGATTGTGGGGTATTGCAATAGAATACCCATCCAAATGATGTCTCAAGTGGCTAGTTTAACTGAACCAAAACAAAATTTCACATCAGCATTTCCTCGAACACCTAGTATCCACACGAAAAAAGACCCTAACTTACTCTATATTCCATTCAGTAAAATCAATGTATCATCCTCACCGCCGTCTAAACTATAAAGTCCTCGTTAAAGTTTTATCGAGAAGTGAATAAAAATGGAGTATTAAAGATGTTGTCGAGAATCTACCTCTCGTGCTCATCCTGCAAGGTGTGCTACCATTTCCCCCTCGTAGAAGTCCCTGTTGAAGTACGAATTGAACCTGCTCCCATGCTTGTGGTACTCGATAGTCATGAAAACTTGCCCTTCCCCGAGGACTTACCACGGTGCCAGTCGCCCTCGTACTTGCCGAAGTCGTAGGGCGGAGCCGAGGAGGAGGTCGAGAAGGACAGAGAGTTTCCACCATGGAGGGGTGATCGGGACAGAGGTGATCCGCCAGAGGGGTAGACAGAGGAGAAAGGGAGATTTTGGAAAAGAAATGATTTAGGAAGGGGATAACAATCGAAATGAAAAAAGTATAGGTATTTTTAATTTTGGGAAAGATGTTTGGCGGCAAACAAAAAGTAATTCCCGCTATATTTTTACATCATTCACGACATGCAAGTTGTGCTTTCTTTGATTATTGACTTTTACGGCGCGCATAAAGCACGCCATAAATATTACGGCATACATATGTACGCCGTATTAAGATAAAGCATGGCACAAAAGAATGATTTTTGGTTTATTCATGACATGCTCCAAAATGTGTGCCATAAAACCATTATTTACGGCGTTCGTTCCTATGCGTGCCTTAATTTTAATGCCGTAAAAAGTCATTTTTCTTGTAGTGACGTTTTACAAAAGTACTGAATTGTGCACTATATACTAAATATTCATAACGCTTTTATAGAAACTATTTATGACGATTTTTTTATAACGCTTTTAAAAAATATTTATAACACCCGTTTTCATAACGGTTGCTTTGGAGAAAAAAAAGCGTCATAGTTTGTCATTAATGACGCTTTTTAGCCGTCATTAAAAGGGTTTTTTGTTGTAGTGATCCGATGCTCCCGAGGGGGATAACATCGCATGAAAGGATCCATATAGTACCAATCCGTGATAATATCGTGACAGCATCAAATAAGGTAAACTAGAGCAGGAATATAATTCTAAACAAGTTATGAAATAATCAAAGAATGTACTCGCCTGGTATCTGAATGTCTGAAGTAAATGTACTGTTCGAGATGAGGTACCTGACTCCTAGTTAGAGCAACACAAGTCAAGATGTATACAGGGGATGATAATTAAAATCTACAATGCATCTGCATGCTGTCTAGGTCAAACTAGACTAAAGTCAACCCTTGGTCAACTCCAGTCAACTATACTAGTCAAGGCTAGGTCAACTAGGTCAAACTTAACCCAAACAAGTCTGATAAGTCTTACTAGGCCTAACCTAGCCTAGTCTATCAATCACACACAATTACAAGCCACACAAGTTATCCTTCATACATATTTACATATATAATACATATATGCGCTCACTATATATAAGGCATACCTATATATAGGGAATTCATCCATGGTTATATGCCCACATACATATGTATATTCACATATTTATTCATACACACATATTACTTATATATATTACATATATTATATATATAGGCATACAACATATAGGGTTACATTGTATTCATGCAAAGGGGGTTTAGTCAACATGTGAGGGGTTAAGGGTATACATGTGTGTGTATGAAGTGTGCACTAGCATGCAATTGGGATTCAGAGGAACTTGTATTTAGGGTGTGATGTGGTGTCAATGTGTATGTGTGTGTGTACTTGGTGTGTAATAGGAAATAGGAATGAAGCTTGCACATGTGTGACAAGGTTCCATAGAGGAAACAGTGTGATACAAGAATTAGAGTGTAGTGTAAAACCTCTGTGTGTGTGAGTGTGTGGGTTTTAAAGTGATATGAATGTCAAGAGAGTATGGGAAATCTGGAAAAACAGGAAGTTCTCAGGTATTGAGTGAAGGCAGTGGTGTGTGTGTTGAGGGTTAAGGAAATAGTGGGGTGTCAACTACCTACATGTATGTGTATAAATGAGTGAGTGAAATATGCATGCAGTGAAGTACAAGAAAGCAAAAAAATGTGCTAAGGATGCAGTGAACAATGTGTCACTCTAGAACCCAAACTTGAAGGGTAGAACCTATACATATGTGATGTGTGCATAGGTAGTAGGAATGTGAACTAAGATTTTTGCAATGAATCAAGTTTCGGTTTCAGGTTCAGATTTAGGGAAGTCTCGGGTTTGTAGAGGGTGTGTGTCAATAACTGTTAGTCTCAGAAAAAAAACAGTGTCAATGTGTATGTGAGGCATATATCAGTGTGTTGCAACCTTGAACCAATGTGTGAAATCATGCTCAGCTATTCAGTCTACATAACCCAATTTTCATGTGTATATGAGTGTCAACTTATTCTCAGAAATTAAAACAGTGAGCGTGTAATTGAATATATGAATCAAGTGTTACAGTTTATATTGAATAACTTGAATCAATTTAGTGTAATGGGAAGACAACTCAGTTATTAAAGAAATAGAAATCAATTCTCAGCTAAATGGGGATTGACAGTTTACATGTAACTCGATTTCAGTTTAGAGAAGAATCAATTACAGTTTAACTACTAGGACCCCAACCCAATCCATCATTCAACAACCAAGGGATTCTAACAATCAGTGAGCTAATAAGGGAATAACAAGGGGAAATCATTGACAGTTTTAATTAGGAATAAATCGACTCAAGGCTAAATGTATCAGTCACATTCAGTCCCATCCATTTAACAGTTCAACCCAAAGTCGAAAATCCAATACAAGGTGCAAAAACCAATCTAACATGCCAAAATCAAACTAACAGGAGTTAGTACACTTGTTCATAACCAATATGACCAATTTACATTAATTAAAGAGTTTTAATAGGGAATTTAATCTCAGGATACTGAAAACTTGACTAAGTATCAGTCCATCCAATTAACAGCCCAAACCACATTCAAAATCCCATAATCTCAATACAAAAACCTATCTAACTTGAAAAATCAATCTAACAGGTACTAATACATATGTCCAGGATCCAATATGACAAACTAATCATTAATTAAACAGTACAAATGGGATTTAAACTCAGGAAATTAGAATTCTGAATACATGTATCAAAAATTTAGGAATTGACAAATTCAAATGTAAAAACAACTAATTAATTATAATTAATAGGTTGGTAATGAACTAGAGTATGTGCACGTGTCCCACGAGTTGTATCGTGTCCAACAAACCCGACACGACCGTGTCCAAAACCCAAACGAACTCAAATAGTGCAACAGGACAGCAATCATCGTGCACGTGTTCACGCGTGTCTAGCACACGACACGACACGAAGTAGGACTCGTAATCGTGCCCAAGTGTTCGCCAAAGGTAGGGGAACGTGTCCAAGTACCTGCACCGTGTCCACGTGAAGCGTGTCGCGCGTACGAGATACGTATCAGACGCGATTCCCGCGCGCACACGTGTCAGGCTACGAACAGTGCATGGTCGATTACTCTCTGGACACTCGACCAGATGTCCCCAAACTTTGGGGACATGCTGTCAGTGGTTGCCCCCAGGTTCATGTCAAATATTAGGTGTCCAAGTGTCCTACAAGTGGAGAACTAAGGCTCGAGTAGCAGGGAAGCTGCACACAGCCTCGTGCTGCGATGCGTATCCAGATTTGGACACGAAAAAGGACACGAAGTGTGCTCAGTCAGTGAGGGATCCAAAGTACACATATAAGGCTACGAAAACATGAAATTAGTTTTGAAAAATAATATCAAAAAGTTCTTACAAGCATTTCATCAAACACCTACTGTATGCACTGATACGTGTCCGATACGGACCCGAAATGGACACCACTCGAGACCAAACCTATGCTAGCAGCTAGGGGACTCCTAGGGCTATGCACTCATGCAAAGAAATCAAAATTTGAATGGGTTTATGAAGGTTTACCTATAGGTTGAAATTCTAATGAAAAGCTCCAAAGGGGGTTTCTTCTTGCTAGCTAATCTCTCCAAATTGTACCAAACCTGAGAATACTCTCCATGAGCAGCAAGAAGGGATGGATTAGAACCTAGTGCAAAAGATTTGAGCTAAAAAGGACCTAAAATAGGAAAGTTATGGATTGGGGAAGATGGCTATACCTCTTTCTTCAAAGCTTAAGAAAAAAATAATAAAAGAGGCAAGAACAAGGAGAAGATTATTTATAGGGAGGGGAAGCCCTATGGCTGGTCCTAATGAGTAAAAATTAGGGTTAGGGTTACAAGTCATGGGCCATGGGCCAAGTTACATGAGAAATGGGCTCTCTACCTTAGCCTTAAGTCCAACAAATAAATCCTTCCTAATTTTTCAAGAGCTAAATCACTCAAGTCAAAACCAAGTCGACTTAAGTTAGATTAGGGTCTCACCATGCTAATCAAGTCACCTTAACTAGAGTCAACATCTAGGTTAGTCTCCTATGTCACAACTAGCAAAAGTCAAAATCAACAACCGTCAATCCAACAATAAATCAATAATTCTAAAAAAAGTCAAAATGACCAAATTACCCCTAGACTAATAATGATAATTGAAACACCCTAATCACATGGCTAGGCTCTAGGGCAGACAGTCTCTACGGTTTCACTAGCTGCACATCAAAATCATAAGTCATGATATTTAATAGTTTTAAAATGATTAAAAATCCCCAAAAATCATATCATGATTTAAATATCATTATTAAAAGACTAAAATTACAAAATTTTAAAATTACCCTCATTTTAGAAACTGGGTGTTACAGTAAATGCAAGGCCTATAGATGATACAACTTGCTTTCTCTTTCTTAAACTTTTTTGTCCAAGTCCATACTTTCCATTCTTCATGCGAGACTCCCAAGCCACGGACCGGTCTCGGCAACCAACGGTCGCGTGTACTTTATATTCTTTGAAACACAAGGAATGGCTAATACATAGCCTTCCAGATAAACCTTAACAAACGTATTCATTTGTCCCATAGACCGTGACATACTTATTCTTGAACCGATCGTGGCTCGTGTCTTAGAGTGACATGTGTTCTATGCGACACCACCACACAAGTTATACTTTATATGATGATCCTTGAGATCGTGGGACTATATGACTTGATGTCACCCCCATTTCCTGTATTTTCGTATTTATACTCGTATCTGGGTTTTGGCATGTATTTTAATTTTCTTGACTTGCGAAATTGTGGGTTTTTCTCGTATTTCGGGTTTTGGTTCAGCTCAGTTTTAATTGGTTTGGTTTGATTAGATTTGGGTTAACATGTATTGGTACACTTTAACCTACATTCTACCCTCAACACAACACAACCACCCTCATTATATCTCCACCAAACTTTCTCTCTCCTCTTTACTCTCCATTAATTTTCTTCTTCTTCCTTCTTCCACAACTCCCCAACCCATTAGGCAAGTGCACCTTGCCAACAAATAAGCACCCAATTTTATTTGTCCATTTGATAGATTAGGACATGTAGATCAACATTAGAACTTGAAATTTTGTGATTTGGAGTCTCCATTGTTCTAGATCTAAGTTTTGATTATTTTCGAAATTCCTTGGTTTTGATCTATTAAACTTTAATTTTTGCATATTTTGATGCTTCCATGTGGAAGAGAATTTGATTTTACTCAAGTTAGAACTTTGAAAATCTAGATTTGGTTTTGATTTGACAAAGTTATGAAGAATTGAAGTTTTGAAGTTCTTGGAGTTCTTCTCGGGTTGGAGAAGCAGCCCTCTCGGCCTGCGCTCTTTAGCGTAAGGCCGATTGTGCAGCTCACCCTTTGGTGAACTGCGCACCTTCCTTCTCGGCCAGCGCCTTCATTGCGCATAGCCGATTACGCCCGACCTCTTGGACTGGACCGCGCATCTCCCTTGGCGCACCAACCCCTGCGCAGTTGGCCCCTGTGCAACCTGACTCATGCGCAATCCACCCTGCGCAAGCCAGCCATGCGCAATCCACCTATGCGCAATCCATCTGCTGCGCCATCCACTCATGCGCAGTTGGTACCTTGCGCAGCTCACTCCTGTGCAGTTGGTACCCTGCGCAGCTCACCCTGCGCAGTTGGCCTCCTGGCGCACTTGACTCCTACACAATCCAACCCCTGATCCCTTGCGCAAACCATTGGCTCTTGGAGATTTGGTTTTATTTTCTTTAAGCCTGGCTCTTCTATAGTCCTATATATATTGATATTGTATTAGATATTTTACGCCCATTTTATATCCTTACGTCTTTTGTCATGAACTTGATTTTACTTAATATGTTTGGAATGACTATTGTACATGGCCTGGTATGACAAGGACCTAGCATAACACGACAGTGACCCATAGTGGTGCACTCCTGACATGACCAACCTGACATGACAGTGACCCGTAGTGGTGCACTCTTAACAAGCACCCTGACATGATTTATCTTGATAACTTGATAGTGGCCCGTGGCGGCGCACTCCTGACTTGACTTGACTTGTAACTTATGACTTGACTCATATAATCAACTTGACACCGTGGGTGTTCCTGTTTGCTTGTTTGTACAATCCACTTGTCTTGTCTTGCATCATGTCTAGGACGCGACTTCCTGGGTACCACGGCCAGGGACTCGCGCTAAATTGGATTAGGCTAATTATTAGATCAAACTAGAACATGGAGAATTCCCAGTCACAGGCAATCTCGTTATCTGGGCGCTTTAATGGACTTGTAGCTTGCCGACGAATAGAGCACATTTCCAGCACACTGTCATGTGTTGCACCCTCTAAGTCACCTAAGGGTACATTTGTCTCTCGGGCAATGTACCCACCTATAACTCTCAACCCACGGAAGGATAACTGGATAGTCTGCAGGGCTTGGGACTGGAGTATCTCACTTGCATCTTGTTAGTAATTAGGTTTGTGATAACCCTAGTTAGTTAAAGTAGTAAGCCGTAGTATTTGTTTGGCCGATTGCGAATGGATGGTGTCCAGCCTTGTCTAAGTCTTGTCTAGCTCCAGTACCTGCTATCTCCTGAGCATGTTTGTTTTACTTATCTTAACGATAAATGAGTAGAGACAGTGAGCTATTCAGGCGAAGGGTTACAACCCCGGTCCTTGTCTGGTTTAAGGATTGTAACCTGGCTCCCGGAATGGTTCCACGTCCCTAGTCGTTTATCGCCTTGTGTAATTTACTACTTGTACTTCTTTTATTCTTATGTTCTGATATGCTGGCTTTTGTTCTTATTTGTGGCCTCCTTTGTGGCACTTGCTCTTTCTGGGGTTTGACCCAGCTGGTTTTGTGTGGCCAGATTTCGGAGCAGCTCCCGAGGATCTACCAAGCTTCCAGCCCAATGGTGACAACTAGACGGAACCCGGGCCAAGAGTGGGTTTTCCTTTTTGTTTCACCCACTTATATGTAAATTTATTCTTTTGAGGCGTTTAGCCGACGAGCACCTATTAGCTCGATGCACATTTACTTACTGTCTGCCTACGGGCTGTAAGCATGATTAACAAATCCTAGGGTTGATCATGTATGACTGAACTCTTGCTAGTCCTATTATTTTGTACGACTAGCTTCATGATCATCCAATATATAATATTTGGGACGCCTTATATATATATATATTTGATGCTCTAACATCTTGTAACTCTGTTAATTGTTTGAGATTGAGACAACAGGCTTGACCTTAAGAGACTGCTGGCTTGTAGTAAACCCTCATATCTAGATAGCCGTGACCGTATAGTTGAGATGTATTCTATTTCAATATACGTAGCTGGCTATGTCTGCCCCCGCTCTCCAGTATTCTGGTTCTGGGGCGTGACATGGTTTAAGTGGTGGCCCATGCAGGTCTTGGCATTCAAGAAATGTGAGGGTTTACCGAATAGATGTCTCAATCAATATTCGACCTTGATCTCTGCTCGTATCTTCAAATCCCTGAGAATCTTGACCTGATCACATTGCTTGTATCATTCATCTGTTCTGGTCCTTTCCTTATCGTTCCCTATGTCGTCTTCTTCAGCGGCATTACTCCCGGACCTGCCAACCAGCCAGAGGAAGCTCGACAAGCACCCCAGCGCCAGGAAGATCAAGCTCAGCACTCTGGAGTAGCCTCCCGAGTTATGCTTCCCGGAGGCTCAGAACCTCCAGTTCAGGCAGCTCCGCCCGCTCAACCAGCTAGACAGAATGAGGGACCTTTGGTAGGGCTTATCAGAGAACTACTTGCATCCCAAGATCGTCGAGGCGACGCCTTGCACCAGGAAGTTCATGATGCACTAAACCAAGGAGGTCCCCAAGGGAATCAGGCGGCCAACAGTTTCAAGCGCTTGAACCCTCCCTTCTTTGACGGCAGTGAAGATGCGATTGCCGCAGACGCTTGGCTTCAGAATACTGAGGTGGTTCTAGAAGCAGCTAGGACACCTGAGAATGAGAAGGTGGCGGTGGTACGCCTACAGTTGTTAGACTTGGCTCGCGATTGGTGGGCGGCTCAGGCCATAGGGTTAGCGGCACCAGTCACTTGGGCGAAGTTCAGAGAGAGGTTCCAGACAAAGTACTTCGATGCGGTGGCACGGTATGACCTGCAGACCCGGTTCACCAACTTGAAGCAAGGAGGCAGGACGGTCGATGGCTATGCGACCGAGTTTTCCAGGCTGAGTAGGTTCGCCCCCACCTTGGTGGCAACCGAATTCGATAGGGCCCAGCGGTTCCAGCAGGGACTGCATTTAGAGATATTATTGGCTGTGGAGCAGTTCGAGCACCCGACGTTCGATGCAGTGTTGAAGGCAGCGAGGAGGCATGAGTATACCTCCCGGAGAATTGTGGACAGGATCGGAGGCAGGAAGCGGTCCCACAACCAGATGCACCAATCTTCAGCTCCAGCCCCGGCGGCTAGGGATATAACCATTGGAACTCCGAGGCGGGCGGCCTCAGTGACGTCGGTTCAGCATTCGACCCCGACGTACCCGCAGCAGCAGAAGCAGAAGCAGTCTTCCGCGGTGGGATGTTCTCATTGCGGGAAGCCGGGCCATGTAGTGGCAGAGTGTCGTAGGGCACAGGGATTGTGCCTGGCTTGTGGAGGAGCAGACCACCAGATAGGGACCTGCCCGAATAGGGGAGGTCCATCATCATCCAACCTTTCTAGTTCTTCGGTGAGAGGACCAGCCCCAGCTCCAGTTCAGTAGCAGCAGCAGTACCCGAGGCCATTATTGCCTCAGGCCCAGGCCTTTCATCAGCAGAACCAACAGCAGTTCACCCAAGCTCCAGCACAGAACCGACAGAGGGGTTTCCAGCAGAGGGGACCCGCAGCTAGAGGTCAGGCTATGATGATGACCATGGAAGAAGAAGTTGCACCAGGTGAGGTAGTGGCAGGTATTATTCTCGTCAACACCTTTCCAGCATCTGTATTATTTGATTTTGGTGTATCGCATTCATTCATGTCTGTACGATTCGCGACACGGATAGGATTGGAGCCTGAGTCATTATCAGTGAGGTTCAATATACTTACTGGTAATGGTCTTGTGGGAGTAGATCGAGTGTTTTCCTCGTGTCGGATCGTAGTTAGCGGTAGAGAGTTCCCCGTCAGACTCATAGAGTTCCCTATGGCAGACTATGATGTAGTCCTAGGCATGGATTGATTGAGGAACCATTATGCTAGGATAGACTGCCATGTTGGCAGAGTTGTCTTTAGTATTCCCGGAGAGCCAGAGTTTTCATTTTCCAGAGGCACAGTAGAGCCATCTCCTCCAGTATTGCGGATGGCAGTAGCAGCAGTGCAGTTGCCCCGGATAGTTGAAGAGTTTCCAGATGTCTTTCCAGAGGAACTTCCAGGGATGCCGCCAGAACGGGAGATTGAGTTCACCATAGACTTGATTTCCGGGACAGCACCAGTATCAGAGCGAGTCTACAGAATGGCACCTTCAGAGTTGGAGATTTTGTACAAGATGATTGAAGAACTCAGGACTAAGGGATTCATTCGTGCAAGTGGATCACCTTGGGGAGCCCCGATGCTTCTTATGAAAAAGAAGGATGGTACGTCCAGGCTATGTGTTGATTATCGTACCTTGAACTCAGTGACAATCAAGAACAGATACCCTCTTCCGAGGATAGATGACTTGTTTGATCAACTCAAAGGGGCTTCAGTTTTCTCGAAGATAGACTTGCGGTCAGGATACCACCAGATCAGAGTCAGAGAGCAAGACATCCCGAAGACGGCGTTCAGATCGAGGTATGGGCATTAGGAGTTTCTAGTTATGCCCTTTGGAGCGACCAATACGCCGGCAGTGTTCATGGACCTCATGAACCGTATTTTCATGCCTTACTTAGATCAGTTTGTGATAGTGTTCCTTGATGACATCCTGGTCTACAGTAAGAGTGAAGCAGAGCATGAGCAGCATCTCAGAGTTGTCCTCTAGATTCTCAGAGAGCACCAGTTGTACGCCAAGTTCAGTAAATGCGAGTTCTGGCTCGATCGTATTTCTTACTTGGGTCACATCATCACCAGAGGAGGAGTAGAAGTGGATCCCCAGAAGATTGTGGCTATTGAGTCATGGCCAGTACCTAGCTCAGTGGCAGAGGTTCGCAGCTTCCTTGGACTGGCCGACTACTACTGGCGGTTCGTCTCTGATTTTGCAAGGATTTCAGCACCGATGACCCAGTTGACCCGCAAGGATGTGCCGTTCGTTTGGACAGCAGAATGTCAGGAATCATTTGAGAAGTTGAAGCGAGGTTTGATAACGGCTCCCATTCTCACCCTTCCAGATGGGACCGGAGGATTCACAGTTTACTGCGATGCTTCAGGCAGAGGATTGGGATGTGTTTTGATGCAGCATGGGAAGGTAATTGCTTATGCGTCACGTCAACTCCGTGATCATGAGAAGAATTATCCGACCTACGACTTGGAGCTAGCAGCAGTAGTATTTGTACTTAAGTTGTGGAGACACTACTTGTACGGAGATAGAGTGGAGATCTTTACTGATCATAAGAGCCTGAAGTATGTTTTTACCCAGAAGGATCTTAATATGCGGCAGAGAAGATGGCTCGAGCTACTTATGGACTATGATGTGGACTTGCAGTATCACCCAAGGAAGGCCAACGTGGTAGCAGATGCGTTGAGCAGGAGAGCCGGAGTCTACCTTCTAACAGCGCAACCAGAGCTATTGGCAGATCTTCAAAAGATGGGAATTGAAGTGGTTCTTCCAACCAGCGTGGCATTGATGGCCAGCCTACAGATTCAGTCCACCATAGTTGAGAGGATCCGGACCGCACAGTTAACAGATTCCAAGATTCAGCGGCTCAGAGCAGAGTACGAGGCAGGGAGAAGGTCAGAGTTATGTATTCATGAGGATGGTACACTTCGACACGGCATGCGTCTTTGTATACCCAGTGGAGATATCAGACAGGAAGTCATGGCAGAGGCTCACAGTTCACAGTATTCCATCCACCCAGGCAGCACGAAGATGTACCGAGATATTCGTCAGCACTTTTGGTGGAATGGTATGAAGAGAGAGATAGCCCGGTATGTCTCTCGATGTTTGGTTTGCCAACAGGTCAAGGCTGAACATCAGAGGCCAGCTGGACTTCTTCAACCTTTACCGATCCCAGAATGGAAATAGGAACACATAACCATGGATTTCGTGACTGGACTACCCAGATCTCCGGCAGGCAGAGATGCTATTTGGGTCATTGTGGATAGGCTTACCAAGGTGGCACACTTTCTTCCATTTAGAGTTGGACAGTCGACGGCACAGCTAGCAGAGATGTATCTCAGGCAGATCGTCAGACTTCACGGAGTGCCAGTCAGCATAGTATCAGACAGGGATACGAGATTCACATCGCACTTCTGGCGTAGTCTTCATCAAAGTTTGGGAACTCGTCTCAAGTTCAGCTCAGCGTATCATCCGCAGACAGATGGGCAATCGGAGCGCACTATACAAACTTTCGAAGATATGTTACGGTCATGTACCCTTGACTTTGGTGGTTCGTGGGAGGATCACCTGCACCTGGTGGAATTCTCGTACAACAATAGTTTCCAGGCCAGTATCCAGATGGCACCCTTCGAGGCTCTGTATGGTAGGAAGTACAGATCCCCGTTAGCATGGGACGATGTCGGAGAGAGGCAGATGCTCGGTCCAGAACTGATTTCTCAGACGGTTGAAGTGGTCAGGAGAGTCAGAGATCACCTCCGAGTTGCTCAGGATCGCCAGTGCCATTGGGCCGATGCTCATCGGCGTCCCTTAGAATTTGCCGTCGACGACCATATATTCCTTAGGATCTCGCCTACCCGCGGTGTCATTCGTTTTGGCGTACGGGGAAAGCTTAGTCCTAGGTATATAGGGCCGTTCGATATTCTAGAGCGAGTAGGCGATGTGTCATATCGTCTCGCTCTTCCGCCGTCGCTAAGTGAGGTACATGATGTATTCCATGTATCCCAATTAAGACGGTACATCCCGGACCCGAGCCATATCCTAGATCATTCGGAATTGGTTGTTGGTACCAACCTTTCGTATGAGGAGAGGCCCGTGTCTATTTTGGACCGGAGAGAAAAGACGCTCAAGAACAAGACTATTAACTTAGTCCTGTTGCTTGGGGTCATCACTCTCTAGGTGAGTCAACATGGGAGCGTGAGGACGACATCCGATCGCAATACCCCTACCTGTTTGACTCGTGAGGTATAATGTCTTTCTTATGCCTTACGCTTTCCCTTCCTTACTTGCATTGTATGATTGTATGATTGAACTGCTTAGTGTAGCTTGCCTGTGCTTAGTATAGCTTGTCGTGGCAATCTCTAGCTCCTTGATTAAATTCCGAGGACGGAATTCTTTGAAGGTGGGTAGAGTTGTCACCCCCATTTCCTGTATTTTCGTATTTATACTCGTATCTGGGTTTTGGCATGTATTTTAATTTTCTCGACTTGCAGAATTATGGGTTTTTCTCGTATTTCGGGTTTTGGTTCAGCTCAGTTTTAATTGGTTTGGTTTGATTAGGTTTGGGTTAACATGTATTGGTACACTTTAACCTGCACTCTACCCTCAACACAACACAACCACCCTCATTATATCTCCACCAAACTTTTTCTCTCCTCTTTACTCTCCATTAATTTTCTTCTTCTTCCTTCTTCCACAACTCCCCAACCTATTAGGCAAGTGCACCTTGCCAACAAATAAGCACCCAATTTTATTTGTCCATTTGATAGATTAGGACATGTAGATCAACATTAGAACTTGAAATTTTGTGATTTGGAGTCTCCATTGTTCTAGATCTAAGTTTTGATTATTTTCGGAATTCCTTGGTTTTGATCTATTAAACTTTAATTTTTGCATATTTTGATGCTTCCATGTGGAAGAGAATTCAATTTTACTCAAGTTATAACTTTGAAAATCTAGATTTGGTTTTGATTTGACAAAGTTATGAAGAATTGAAGTTTTGAAGTTCTTGGAGTTCTTCTCGGGTTGGAGAAGCAGCCCTCTCGGCCTGCGCTCTTTAGCGCAAGGCCGATTGCGCAGCTCACCCTTTGGTGAACTGCGCACCTTCTTTCTCGGCCAGCGCCTTCATTGCGCATAGCCGATTGCGCCCGGCTTCTTGGGCTGGACCGCGCATCTCCCTTGGCGCACCAACCCCTGCGCAGTTGGCCCCTGCGCAACCTGACTCATGCGCAATCCACCCTGCGCAAGCCAGCCATGCGCAATCCACCTATGCGCAATCCATCTGCTGCGCCATCCACTCCTGCGCAGTTGGTACCCTACGCAGCTCACTCCTGCGCAGTTGGTACCCTGCGCAGCTCACCCTGCGCAGTTGGCCTCCTGGCGCACTTGACTCCTGCACAATCCAACCCCTGATCTCTTACGCAAACCATTGGCTCTTGGAGATTTGGTTTTATTTTCTTTAAGCCTGGCTCTTCTATAGTCCTATATATATTGATATTGTATTAGATATTTTACGTCCATTTTATATCCTTACGCCTTTTGTCATGAACTTGATTTTACTTAATATGTTTGGAATGACTATTGTACATGGCCTGGTATGACAAGGACCTAGCATAACACGACAGTGACCCGTAGTGGTGCACTCCTGACAAGACCAACCTGACATGACAGTGACCCGTAGTGGTGCACTCCTAACAAGCACCCTGACATGATTTATCTTGATAACTTGATAGTGGCCCGTGGCGGCGCACTCCTGACTTGACTTGACTTGTAACTTGTGACTTGACTCGTATAATCAACTTGACACCGTGGGTGTTCCTGTTTGCTTGTTTGTACAATCCACTTATCTTGTCTTGCATCATGTCTAGGATGCGACTTCCTGGGTACCACGGCCAGGGACTCGTGCTAAATTGGATTAGGCTAATTATTAGATCAAACTAGAACATGGAGAATTCCCAGTCACAGGCAATCTCGTTATCTGGGCACTTTAATGGACTTGTAGCTTGCCGACGAGTAGAGCACATTTCCAGCACACTGTCATGTGTTGCACCCTCTAAGTCACCTAAGGGTACATTTGTCTCCCGGGCAATGTACCCACCTATAACTCTCAACCCGCGGAAGGATAACTGGATAGTCTGCAGGGCTTGGGACTGGAGTATCTCACTTGCATCTTGTTAGTAATTCGGTTTGTGATAACCCTAGTTAGTTAAAGTAGTAAGCCGTAGTATTTGTTTGGCCGATTGCGAATGGATGGTGTCCAGCCTTGTCTAAGTCTTGTCTAGCTCCAGTACCTGCTATCTCCTGAGCATGTTTGTTTTACTTATCTTAACGATAAATGAGTAGAGACAGTGAGCTATTCAGGCGAAGGGTTACAACCCCGGTCCTTGTCTGGTTTAAGGATTGTAACCTGGCTCCCGGAATGGTTCCACGTCCCTAGTCGTTTATCGCCTTGTGTAATTTACTACTTGTACTTCTTTTATTCTTATGTTCTGATATGCTGGCTTTTGTTCTTATTTGTGGCCTCCTTTGTGGCACTTGCTCTTTCTGGGGTTTGACCCAGCTGGTTTTGTGTGGCCAGATTTCGGAGCAGCTCTCGAGGATCTACCAAGCTTCCAGCCCAATGGTGACAACTAGACGGAACCCGGGCCAAGAGTGGGTTTTCCTTTTTGTTTCACCCACTTATATGTAAATTTATTCTTTTGAGACGTTTAGCCGACGAGCACCTGTTAGCTCGATGCACATTTACTTACTGTCTGCCTACGGGCTGTAAGCATGATTAACAAATCCTAGGGTTGATCATGTATGACTGAACTCTTGCTAGTCCCATCATTTTGTACGACTAGCTTCATGATCATCCAATATGTAATATTTGGGATACCTTATATATATATATTTGATGCTCTAACATCTTGTAACTCTGTTAATTGCTTGAGATTGAGACAATAGGCTTGACCTTAAGAGACTGCTGGCTTGTAGTAAACCCTCATATCTAGACAGCCGTGACCGTATAGTTGAGATGTATTCTATTTCAATATACGTAGCTGGCTATGTCTGCCCCCGCTCTCCAGTATTCTGGTTCTGGGGCGTGACACTTGACAACCGCAGAAGGCATGGGACAGTATTTGCTATGACTTCGATAGCCCAATATAACTTTACCTAACTTAATCGTGCAACAACTTAACAAGCAAAGGCTATGTCGAGCCTTGGACCGTGAGAACGTGTCGTGCACGCGTTCGACTTAAACTACCAAGTTCTTTGTGTGCCTAGACTTATGCTACAAGTCGTGCGATACAACTTAACACGTGGAACGAGCAAAGGCTATACCAAGCCTTGGACGATGGGACCATGCTTGTTTTATCAAGCATCTATACGTGCGATGCCTATGACTTAGGCTAAGTTCATAGCTTTGTGGCAACTTAGACAAACTTTTTTTCTCCCAAGCCATGGGACAAAGAACCGGCCGCGGGACAACTTAAACCAACTTCTAAGCCGAACGTGGGACCTTTCCATGTTCTAACTCAGTCTGACCCAACTTGGGATTATTCCCTTAGCTATGTGGATTCGTCTCTTTTATTATCAAGCCTACTTGTGCATTTAAAAACTTTCGTTTTATTAAAGTGAAGGCCAAGCTGGAGAAAGTTTGCCGATACCATCCACCTGAGCAAGGAGTTGCCTCGACCGAGCAGGACTTCGAGTAGGCCGTCACATGGCTAAGTTTGAACGCAGTCGACATTTTGATTCCTCCAATTGAGCTGAACGGGATGGGGCATTACATTATATCCCACTCAGAAAAAGTTTTATCCTCGAAACTTACTGAGTACACTTATCGAGTTATAACTTGATTTAATATCCAATGACTCTCGTACACGCTTCACCTTAACCAATCTCTGAAACCTTACTTACATACGCCTCAATCAATTATTCAATTTCTATTTCAAGACTAACGATTGCACTATCATCAATCTTTTTCTTGAAACATGATTTCAAAATCCTCGATACCGTTCAATTTTTATAGTTTCACTTGAATTCAACGTATCACTTAGTTGGATCATGCACATACTCCAGGCGTCCTCGAAATACATGCATGTCAGCCAAGCCTCGTGATAGAGAATCTATTATTTTTACTTGAGTCGGATCATGCACATATTCAGGCGTCCCTAAAATACATGTATTTCAACCGAGCCTCATGAGTGGGGTTTCCCTAATCTTGAATCATTCTATCCACCAGTATCCTATTCTATCAACCCTCAAGATCAATTGTACCGAGGCTAACTCTCGAAACATGGACGTCTCGCCTAATCGCTAGGCCATCTCTCTAGGTTAAGGTCATCCGTCAGTATTGGAATCATAGTTTTCCAACAATAATATCAACACTGACCGCAATCCTAAGGTCAAACCAAAGTTGATAATATAGGGTTTTCTACCCAAGCTAGCATCACTCTAATTTCTAACTTCAAGCATAGATTCCTTCTATTCGCACTTGCAATACTTAGTCTAAGGGGTCTGAGTCACTCTGCAAAGCCAACCTATCGTAAGTTCACTCAACCAATTTTTTGACATATCAATATCGCTCATCCAATAAACAATTCGCATAGTCTATCTCTTCGAACACGTTCGATATAATCTACCTATCTATCGTTCCCAAGTCAAGCATGCTACGACATGATTTGTCACTAAACTATAATCCTTAATCCATTTTCCTTAGGTTGTTTATCATAATTCACGTATTTGATCACAAGGTCGTCTAGCATAATAATATGTCACGCCCCAATCTCACGCAAGTATGGTTATCCACGATGGGCATGAAATCACCATGCCAACGCTCTCGCAGGATAATCTTTCTCATTGGGGCGTAACTCTTGCATTGAGTCTAAACTAATTCATTCTCGATACGTATATTGGATCTACTCAATCCTCAAGTTTACTTAATCGTCAATTACCAATCTAAAAAATCCTCGAATTTACCTTCCCATCAAACCATAAGTCGAAGCAATCCAAATTTCCACGCCCTGATCTCTCGAGTCTGATCATTCCCGCTGAACATGAATCAATATATCAGCGCTCACGCAAAAAGATTACCCCAAATCCGATGTGACATATGTGCGAGGCTGGAGTTATGCTTGTGCAAGACAAGAATGTCGACGATGTGGTTATCGTCGAAGAAATTAAGATACGATCATTTTCATCCAAGCATTCATTTCAATCAAAATTCCAAGCATAACATCCATCGAAACAATAATATTTGACATGATAATCATTTCTCGAATCAGAGTACCCCGAGTTATCGTATATCGATCTTTGATACACCTCAATACCATCGATGATATACGTAACCTGACGATCTTCATTTGCAACGAATTTCGAGTCATGTAATTGATGCTATCATCTGAACAGGATAATATCCTTGACATTCAAGATCAAGTTCTTTCATTATCCCCTAAACTATTTAAATGATAAATGTGTTCAATCCAAAATTGCGTATGTTCATCCATCCATATTAAGTCATTGAGTAACATTTCTTCAGATCGTAAAGTCATCGAGCGATTTAAGCCAAATCCTTAGAGTTATTTTCATAACTTCAAATTCAAACTCTTTCATGCATGCTATCTTCCAATCGTGCTAAATTTTCGTATACGATGCATCTCGATTTCCTCTATCGACTCATTCATTCATTACACCTTAATTCTTCCTCGATTTAATTTACCTTCTCGATCATTTTGCATTTCATACTCGATGCAATCCAGTCGAGGTGCATCGTCTACTCTTTCGTTCGTATTATCTCGTGCTAGCTATCTAGAATCATAATTTCTCTGAACTCTCTTTCTAAGGCTTTGTATACTCGTCGCTTGCTGATAGACTCATTGGCATCCTGCATCCTCAATCGATCAACATCCCCGAAACTATCCCATACACCACTCAGGGATGAAGTTATCCGACAAATCCTCAAAATAATTTTCGAATCAAAATTGAATACTTCGAATGTCCGTTCGAACCATTCCTCAAATTTCAAGCACGATTCATATGTATCGCATCGACGATATCATCTTTTCGATAGCCCCTCAATCGATAGTTATCCCATATACTCAATCGAGTTCAACTCATTATCGTCCAAAATGAATTGAATCTTGCACTCGACTTTGCTAAGGTCGACACAATTCTTGGTATATATGCCCAGCCCGACTTAGCCAACCGTGCTTATTTAAAGTTAAACCTTGTTCAACCAATTTTTTTTTGTAATAATTTTCAAAATATATAGACTTATTCTATGGACATCCCATGGGACATTTGAGAGAGAGCGTCGATGTATCAATTGTGACAACAACATCAGAGTTTGTGGAACCAACATCGGAGTTAAAGAATTCAATCTAAGTCCAAGGACGTAAAGCCGTGCTCTGATACCATTATGTTACTCCCCAGTCCCATAGGACCGGTCGTCCTCGCTAAGACATGATGCCGCACGAACCTAGATTGTACTCGTGCAAGGCTGTTTCCATAACAGCCGATTGCAACAGCTTGCGATGGGGTCATCGCACCGAAGTCTCAAGTAGAAACATTGAATTTACGAGGCAACACAAGAATTAAAACAAAATCAAAAAATTTATTCATAATAAATATTAGATTACAAAGGAGCATAGCCAAGATTACATTCACTCAAGTTCACTTTTCTCTCTGATTACAAGTCACTCAGCTCTCTCTCATCTCTCAATACAATTTGACGACCCAGCGGATGCTTCAGATAGGCGATGTCCATACATTATGTCCCATATAAATCCAGACTCCATACGACCGCATGTCTCGAAACACCAAGAAATTTTGTACCTCGACGCATCCAAGCGATCTCCGTACCAACAAACTTCTACCTGTGCCTGCACATAAAACTGTATGGATAACAGTACTCAACTGTATTGGTAGAGTGAGCTCCTCGTCCACCCATACAAAACTAATACATTTATTTACTTTGTGCAACATAATCTCTTATGATTGTCTTTCTATTCTTGCCTTAGGGTCAATTTTAGGACAAGACACTTGGTGTATTTGTGTCTCAGACGATTCCTGTGCCATTGCACCGATAACTTGATTATCGTTGTGCCTCAAGACCATTCTCGTGCTAGCAACATGAATGTATCGACTCGTGCTTGCCTTTCGTGCCATACGTTGGGATACAACATGTTTCGTGTCATCAACTTGGTCCGTGCTTTCAACATCGAGGTCGTGTCTCACATTTCAACATGACTTAACCAACTTTACCTTACTGCCCTTCTTGACTTAACTCGAGACTACTCAATCCCGACTTGTGGAACTTGTGTTGACGACTCAAACACGATGGAACATTCGTGCCGATGCACGTGCCCTTGCTATAGCCAAATCTTAGGCTCCATAATAGTATTGCAACCGTGCACACCTTCTTAACTCAGTCCGTACTGTGCTTACGCTATCTTTGATTCGACCAACATCGTGCATGTGGATTGCCACTTAGCACATTGACTCATCTATATGAAAGGTCACTAGCATTGTTAAGCTATCTTAGACTTGGCTGAGGATAGACGGCGATCATCCAATGGGTAGCTAGCCCGTGGAAGCCTCGAATCTTCTATGCGATCCTTACAGCATCATACTTTAGCCAACTCGCTTCCCCCGAGAATGACATGATCTTGTGGCCTCGACAATCATGTCGAGAAAAACTACACCTTGTCGACAAGTTATCCATGACCACGCACATACGACTGCTTCTAGACTCGACGTAAATATAAGGCCTACAGATGATACAACTTGCTTTCTCTTCCTTAAACTTCCTTATCCAAGTCTATACTTTCCATTCTTTATGCGAGACTCCCAAGCCACAGGACCGGTCTCGGCGACCAACGGCCGTATGTACTTTACATTCTTTGAAACATAGGGATCATCTATTGCATAGCCTTCCAGATAGACCTTAACAAACATATTCATTTGTCCCATAAATCGTGGCATACTTATCCTGAAATGACCGTGGCTCGTACCTTAGACTGACTTGTGTTCTATGCGACACCATCGCCCAAGTCATACTTTATATGACTAGCCTTGAGATCATAGGACTATGTGACTTGACAACCGCAGAAGACATGGAACGGTGCTTGCTATAACTTCGATAAACTAGCATAAATTTGCCTAAATCGTGCAACAACTTAACGAGCAAAGGCTATGTCGAGCATTGCACCATAAAAATGTGTTGTGTACGCGTTCGACTTGAACTACCAAGTTTATTTGTGCCTAGACTTATGCCACAAGCCGTACGATACAACTTAACCCGTGGGACGAGCAAAGGCTATACCAAGGCTTGGACGATGGGACCGTGCATGCTTTATCAAGCATCTATACGTGCGACGCCTATGACTTAGGCTAAGTTCATAGCTTTGTAGCAACTTAAACCAACTTTTCTTCTCCCAAGCCATGGAACAAAGGACCGAGTGTCATTTTGAAAGCACGACGTGTGATACTTCTAAGCCGACCATGGGACCTTTCCATGTTCTAACTCAGTCTGACCCAACTTGGAATTATTCCTTTTGCTATGTGGATTCGTTTCTTTTGTTATCAACCCTATATGTGCAGATGAAAACTTTTATTTTATTAGAGTGAAGGTCAAGCTGAGACAAGTTCACCGAAGCCACCCACCTAAGCGAGGATTTGCTTCGAGCGAGCAGGACTTCGAGCAGGCCGTCGTATGGCAAAGTTTGAATGTTGTTGGCATTTCGATTCCTTCTATTCAGCTGAGCGAGACGGGACATTACAGCCGGCAACCTTTCCTGTATGTGATTCATAACTTACTCTGTCTGCATAAGACATCATTAGCATACGACCTGTCTATATGCTGGTCACTGACTACACGCCATCTTCGACTTATGGTTAGACAGATCTCCTTCAGCGGTGGGTAGCCAGCCCAGTCTGGAAGGTTCCCGAATTACCGTGCTACTACTTCATCACTGTGCTACTACTTCAGCACGAGGTTCTTCCTAGGAGAAATATATTTTCGAGGCCACAAAATGTCGTTCGAGGAACCACATAATCGACAATATATGTAACTTATTGATGAAGAAAACATATAATGCACGATACGGAGAACTAATTAAAGAAGCCACCATTCTGAAATAAGCCATCATTCTTATTCATATTGCCTCATATGCCTTGAGGCAGCACTCGCATTACCATCTACCCAATCCAGGGTCTTAGTGTAATCAATATTCTGCATCGGCACTAGATAATAGAATGTTATTACTCAAGCCTTTCCGACATCTTTGATACCATACGTCTTTCAACCGAAACTCAATATACTCACCGTCCAATAATTTGAGACTTTTGTTTCACCTGTCATGTAATTTATTGTAACAGCACGCAAGCACCCATTTCATGAAATAATATACAACAGTTTTCGGGTCATATGATAAATTATCTTTTATTATCTTTCTGGGTTCCATGTAAGGTATCATTTAATAATGTAACACGAAATCATAGCATACAGCCCTTTTATTAAGCGTGAAGCTAAAGGATCTTCGAAGGGTTCAACACTACTCACTTTTATAAGATAATTTCTACCACGATTGCTAAGCCTTCCAAGCGATCCTTCGTATAATTCCAAGTCCAACAAGGCTTCATCGAACCAACTAGCCATTATAATGCATCTTGCGGGTCATTGCACTACAGTAACCATATCCTGGATTTCAAAGATGGAAAGTTCATGCGATGGTTTGTCGTCGAGACGATCCCTCATTTTGGGGTCTCTAACGAATTATGGAATTATAGTTTATGAGCACGATTTGTAAAGGGTTTGAGTTGCACCAGAAATTAGGCCATGCATTTGTGTGAGTCTAGATGTTCTCGTAGGTGCGTGGTCATAGACAACTTGTACACCAGGGCAATTTTTCTTCGAACGATAACCTGGGGCCACATGACCGATCCGGCCTAGGTGGAAACACGATATAGCTGATGCTGGATAGGCAACCAAGAATTCAAGAGCTTTCAGTAGGGCTCGTTACCTGCATTGATCGACCCAACGTCTTTCCTATTTATGTCCAAGATGACTTGAATTGCTAGTGACTTTTCATATAGATAAGTCGGTGTGCTGAGTGGCAATCTGCATACATAGTGTCGGTTGAGTCACAAAAAGTATAAGAAAGACAAGGATTAGTCAAGATATGCGTGCACTATTTGAAACACAAAAATTATGGGGCCTAAGATTTGGCTATAGTAGAGACACGTGCTTCAGCACAAGATATGGCATCATATTTTGAGTTGTTAATACAAGTTCAGAAGTGTATGATCGAGTCAGTTGTATGTTGCACAGGGAAGGCCAGAAGGTAAGTATGTGTAAGTTGATACGGTTGAGTAGCACGATTTTGGTCTCACCAATGGGCTTTATGGTACGATCGATCACTATGTTACAGCACAAGGGTGGCACGAACATGATATTATTATACAAATGGGCTATAGTTATGCCATGAAATTGATCATAATGCAAGATTAGAAAGAGCACAAAAAAATAGTTGCACTCATTAAATGAAAGTGTTGGTTCTATATGGGTGGGCGAGATGTCCCTCACCTGTACGGTTGTGTACTGATACCCTACCATTCTTCATGTGCAGGTTCAGGTACTTGCATCGTTCAGGACAGAGCTCACTTGGACGTACTAAGGCATAAAGTCCATTGGTATTGCGAGGCATACAGCCGTGTTGAAGTCTTCACCTATACGGGACATAATGTATAGACATCGCCATCTGAAGCATCCGCAAGGTATAAGCCTAATGACATGATTTGTTCTATTGAGAGATGAGAGAGAGCAGAGTGATTGTATACAAAGAGATCGTGAGTTGAGCTATTGTAACCTTTGCTTTGAGCCGTTGTAACCTTTCATTTTAATATCAATAAAGAGCATTATTTCTATACATCTTATGTTATCCAAATTTTCTGCTCGGGACTTCTATACGATGGCCCTGTTGCTTAGCCTGTAATCGGTCATTGTGGTATTGACTTGCGCGGACGCAACCTAGGCTCGCACGATATCAAGCCCTAGCGAGTACGATCGGTTCTACGGAACCGGAGCGCGATAGTTTTGACAATGTAGTCTTGTTAAAGGAAAGAGTGATATTAGCTATGTTTAGTTAATGAAGTTTGATTCAACAAAGAGCCATATTATTTGAGAGATGTAATTTGGGTTGAATTTCTACTACTTACCACCCAATGCTTTGACATACCTCATAAACTTGTTTTTTCAGAGTCCATCGTTTCTCTCATTTTCTCTAGAAAGGTGATTTGGCTATTTATATATGCTCTCATAGAAAATGTATTGGAATGCAACTTGATCTCCCTAGATTTTTTTTTAATTTAGCATGGTTTGTGGTGGTTGTTAGTAAATATTAGATAAAAATTTAGATATTTAGGGCCATTTAAGGTGATTGCAGCTTTACTAGTAAATATCAATCATTCCTTTATTAAATGGTTGATTTTTTTTGGTGCTATGTTGATTTAGACCAAGTAATAATCACTAGGGAAAGGAAAAATGATATGATTTGCATCTTACTAAGGCATTGCTTACTAAGCCTATCTGAATTATCTTTAATGCTTTATACAACTAGTTATGCCTTATTTTTCAAAATGTGCCAAGTGAACCTAAATATATCTCATACATCAAATAAAATGGAAATTCACTTGACCATAGATTTAAGCCTTTTCTCCTAGTGTAAAATTTCTTGC
Source organism: Iris pallida (assembly GCA_029216955.1). Classification (NCBI taxonomy): domain Eukaryota; kingdom Viridiplantae; phylum Streptophyta; class Magnoliopsida; order Asparagales; family Iridaceae; genus Iris; species Iris pallida. The sequence goes on along the minus strand of JANAVB010020893.1, from coordinate 96,308 downwards.
TACCAGATTGAAGGTTTTTGATGATTGTCTTATTTAGAGTAATATAACTATTTTTTGGATGCTTCTTTCCTATGTTGCTCTACGTAATGCCAAATAGTTGTCAGTTTATCTATTTATTTTTCATTTAATTCATCAAAACCAATTATGCAGTGCATGCATAAGACATAAATGCTATATGCAGGGTAATAATTCACCTCATGGCCCTAGTCCCTACAAAGCCTATGTTGACAACCATTCAACATTTGTACTTGTAAATGTGGATACATTTTGAGCCAATAGATGGATGCATCATTACAGATCTATGATCTTCACATAAATTTTTTCCTTTTCCACAACTTGGATGTAGGTCTGCTCTATATGCAACATAAACATATAGACTTATGCATGAAAATGTGAACATATACAATCCTGGTACATTCTTGAAAAATATACCCAATGAGTCCATAATACCTGGAGAAATTTGAAGGTAGTTTCATAATAGCCTCCATGGCAGCATAAATACCAAACACTTTTGTAATCCCATAAGCCAAAATAATATATATATATATATATATATATATATATATATATATATTTGAGGGGAAATCAATGTGGGCGGAGTGGATGTCTAATAGGTATGTGAGTAACGGCAATTTTTGGACCATTCAATGCAACTCCAATTTCTCAGGTACATTCAAACATATCCTGGCTCAACGATCCAGATTAAAGTCCTGCATCAGAAGAGTTATTTGTGACGGGTTGCTCACCAACGTTTGGCAGGACCCATGGATCGACCACAAGAGTATACTTGAGAGGGGGGAATTCGACTACCTCTGTTTCAGGAATCGAAAGGAAAAGGTTAGCTCCCTTATTCGCAATGGGGTCTGGACCTTTACTCCCGGCTCTGACATTCTCAGATGGTCGAGGCTTATCACTGGCATTCAAATAGAGAAAGAGGCGGAGCAAGACAGATGGTGGTGGGAGGGATCAGTGACAGGTAATTTTGCGCTGAAGCAAGCTTACGGGAAATTCAGAGAGGTGAACCTGAAATCAAGATGGTGGAGATTCATATGGATCAAGGAGGCAGCGCCAAAGTTCAGCTATTGTATGCTTAAGGCCGCCCAGGGGAGGCTCCTCACCAAAGACAGAGCTATGAAGTTTAGGATTCCCGTGGAGGATCCCCGCTGTCCTCTTTGTTTGAGAGAGAGGGAATCACATTTGCACCTGTTCTTCAATTGCCAATACAGCAATGAAGTGTGAAGTAGGCATCGGCTGGCCTTGGGGCTGAAACAGAGAAGTCCTCAGGGATTGATTGAGCAGTTTGGGGAGATTGAAGGGCTTATGAACCTTAATCTGCTGTGGTCCAGGAAAGCCAGGCTACGTTTGCTTTGTGCGGTGTGGCATCTGTGGCGAGAGAGGAATAGGCGGGTGTTCGAAGGACTGGAGGACTCAGTAAAAAGTTTGGCCTTCTCGATTCTGGAAGACCTCTCTATTCTTGCTCCTGATTAGGCTACTCTTGTAATGGTAGAGATAGCTGATAGATTGTAAGACATTTGATTTATTTATTAAAGAAGTTACCTTCCCAAAAAAAAAACAAAAAAAACAATATATATATATATATATATATATATATATATATATATATATATATATATATATATATATATATACCCTCGTCTCCCTCCTCGTTCCTCTCTGGGACCAGCGCGGTCGCGGATCCGCCCACCATCAACCGCCCTCCACCCCCCCCGCCGCAAACAACGCATCCGCCCCCAGGATGGAGTATATATATATATATATATATATATATGGCATCCCCTCCCCCAGACCTCATTGCCGTCTCGTCGCCGCCTTCCTCCAACCCATCTCCCCCCGTCCTTCCTCCTCATCCTCCCCACCCTTCTTCCTCCTCCATTTTTCTACCCCCGCCCCCCTCCTCGTTCATATCCGGGACCAGCGCGGTCGCGGATCCGCCCACCATCAACCCCATCCACCGTACCCCCCTTGCCGCACACAATGCGCCCACCCTCGCCCTCCGCCCCCAAGATGGAGTCGCCCTCTCGGCGTCGTCCTCTTCCTCGTGTACTTCTTCATCAACCTCCTTATCCACTCCCCCAAACTCCCGCTCCCTCTCGTCACTTCAATTTTTGAATCGCTTCTCTGACTCTAGCTGTCCTGTAGAACCATCGGTTCCTGTGCAACCGCTGGGAGAACCGAGTTGCGCCACCCATGGCTCTTGGGTGGGCCCCATGCATTTATTGCACCAACTTTTGCTGCGTTGCAACACTGGCCTCAGGGTGGGCCCCATGCAGTTCACACACCAGCTTTTGCTGTATTGCGCCAATGGTCCCATGGTGGGCCCTACCCGCTCTTTCTATATTGTACGCCCATAGCTTCTGACGCCAGCCATCCTGCTGTGGTCCTCAGTGTCCCATTTAATGTTGATCCTTGCAATCAAGTCGAGGCAGCATAACCCGCTGTGGGTCCCAGTATCCCATCTTGTTGTGGCTTCTCACGTCCCCTTGCGTGCAATCTAGTTGAGGCTGCGCAACCCGCTGCCAGTCTTTCTGCAGTGGGCCCCAGTATCCCTCCTTGTTGTGGCTTCTCACGCCACCTTGTGCACCCTGAGGTAGCGCTACCCGCTGCTCAGGCCTTTCCTTACCTTGTTGCGCACCCTTTTGGGTTAATGCACTCCGAAGCTGGGCCTTCAGGCGCATACCCCCCTTTCGTCTCCTCGGTCGCTCGGGCTCACACCCCCCCTGTGGCACCCCCCCTCCCCCTATCCTTCTCCAGCCCCCGGGAGCAGAGCCTTCAGGCGCTCTCCCCTCCCTAGCCGTGGGCGCTTGTCCCTTCCGCTCGAGCACCGCCTCGGTTGGCGCTAGCGCTAGTCCTGCGCCCCCTACCCTTGCCGTCGCTTGCCCCTCTGGAACGACGTCAGGACCGACATGCACCCCCTCCATCATTGTAAACCCCCTAATTTTTACTACATTTTTTTGGATTGGATTTTTATTTTTGCGTATTGTACGTCGCGTTTCGTATTTGCTCGTCGAGTGCGAATATGTGCGAGCTACACATTTTTAGATAAACAATTTTGATTATAGATTTATTTATGAAGGATAGTTTTAAAATAATATATATAATATTTATTTTTATTAAAAGTTGTGAAAAGTATCTATCGAGGTTGGCAAAACTTATTATTTTAATTATTTATAAACTGTTATCTTATTTTAATAGTGGTAATTTAGAAAACTAGATTTATGTGAATATTCTACTCATATAAAGCACATGAAAATTTATTTCATGTATATTTTCAAATTTTATTTTTATCATATATAGTAAATTATTTAGCAAGAAGGTATTTTAAATATTTAAATATTTTTGGTTATTTTCGAAATTGTTTACCTAAATTATTAAAAATGTATTTTAAAGATATTTCTTATTACTATTTAAAATATTTATTCTCATTTTCGAAATTATTATGCTATTTAATTAAAAATGTAGTTTGAAATTATTTCCTATTAATACTTAAATATTTATTATGATTTTCAAAATTTATTAATTATTATTATAAAAATATAATTTGAATTTAATTGTGATAATTTAAATTATGATTTATTTTATTTATTTATTTTAAATAGTTTAATTTAAATAGGTGATTTATCTAAGTTGGGTTTGAACTTATTAGATCTCAATTGGATTAGATTGAGATTGATTTAAAGGGGTTTAAATTTTTTCTATTACATATCCAAATGGGATTCCCTTCCCTATATAGGGAGCTCTCATTGTTTTTCTCCACCAATTCCCAAATCCCAAATCCTCAACCCTAACCCTAACCCATGAACTGATGTTGTTGCCACCATCACCCCGACTCCCCTTCCTCGTATCCGACCACACTATCGTGGTCATTACCACCACCCGTGCCCGTGGCCACCACTGTCCTCCACGGCCAGAACCTTGCATGTCCTGGCCGTAACACACCAGCTTCCTCGCCATCCCCATCACCAACACCATCGACCCTCACTTACAAACCCAGTCCTGTCCCCTCCGTTCGCCAATGACCACAGTTTCTCCATCGTCATCGTCGTCATCACCCCACCACGATCGACACCGATCCAAACCGGACATCACCACAGACCCGCACTACCCCCCTGTTTTTTTTTGACACCCCATACTCTAACGCAAATGCTGTAACCATGACCGATTTCCGACAACCCTCGCACACCGGAAACCTAAGCCACTCCGGCCTTTCCCGGCCAAACCCAGACCCCGACAACAATCTCTAGCCACAAAACCGCCACGACGACCACCCATGTCCACCACCGCACCGCGCCTCCACAAAACCCGAGCCCGACCGCTCCTCCCCGCTGACCCTTCCCGCGCCTAAGACGCGTGTCCGCCGGATCCGGAGCAAGCCGTTGCTGCACGATCCTCCAGCGCCTCTCCACGCGTACGTCCACCCCGTCGGACCACCGAACCTCCTCACCCTTGTCTCCGCCACCTTTTCCTCCGCTCCGCCGACGAGCTGGAGTAGGAGAGCTCCGCTCCCATCTCCCTCCTTCTCCGAGCTGTAGCCGGAAATCTCCTCTCAGACCCTCTCTCCTTTACTCACTCTCCACCTTTAATTTCTCTTTCTCTCCCTCTATTCTTGTTTCTTAATGGAGAAGAACTCCATTAATACTCAATAGCCACAAAATGCAGCCTCTCCCTCTTCTATTATTTCCCTTCCTCCGGGGAAGAGAATGCATTGGAATCCATAAAGAATGATTTGCACAGGAACCCTTGGAATGATTTGTTAATTGTTAATGTTTTATCATTTTTACTATTATTATTTATTTACTTTTCTAATCTCTCTTAATGCAGTATGACTCACTAATGTATATGTATATAGATCTATTGTTATAAGCTTGGTTATTATTATTATTTAATTTTTGTAACGCCCCAGTCCTAAAATACGTAGGACTAGGAACGTAGACATGCCAGCCGTATAATAAATATACGTAAGCTGTAAAATGCAGTAGGACCATAACTAATCTCATCCACACAAAATAAATGAATAAAAGATATCATATAATAATAATGAATTGTCTTGATATAATATGTTGGGCGGAGACAAATCCACTACCAACAAGTAAAAAATACATGAGAAAGGAAATAAATTGGCGAGCGAAGCGAAGACGATCCAAGTGCAATCATCCTCGAAGAAATAGCGAAGATCACGGCTAGAGCGAGAACACCTGCAAAAAATAATAGCACACACCTGGAGAGATAACCAGGTCCTCAGAGGGACGTAACAAGACACATAATATCATGCCATATAAACTGAATAAATATTGCTCAAATAAATAAGTCAATCGAATTATAACATGGTCCAATACGCACCTATTGAACGAGCGTACCATCCCCCCAACCAAACAAGGACAGGAGATGGTAAACTAATTCACGGTGACGTATCTTTCCATGCTATGAATCCAATATGGTATCCGGACCCCAACAAGGTTCAATACCTTCTCATCGAAGTAGTAAGTCACACCTACAATCAAACAAGGACAAGATGTGACAAACTAATCCGCGACAAGTTATTGTTCCAAGCCACGGTCAGATAAAAGTACCCAAACCAAAAGTACTCGTACCTAACGGATAAAGGTGCCTAACCGTTCTAAGTGAAATGTAGTTAAGAACAATCCTTCCTACGCATGGGCCCTGGCTGAATAGGATCGGCGTAGTCCCCCCTTGGGCACCAGAGGCCCCATCAGTAAGAGCATGACGTTCCGCAGAATCATCAGTGACCGTCAGTAATCAATGGGTCATCAATCCCGTATCTCCAGCGGAGAGTCCGGGTCACAAGGGAAAGTGTATCGAAGCCCATACGCTAAGGAATTATCCTCCCCGCCCAATGCCTACTATGTTGTATCCACAACAGAAGACCTCTATAACCGCTAAGTCAAACTAAGCATGCAACCTCTATTAGCGGTTATTCCTATCGCACGGCTTGTACGTACTGGTGGCCAGCCAATCACGCACGTCCGTGTTCTACATGCGACACACAACTTCGTGGTACAACGTGTCAAGGCCATGAATGCAACACACAAAGATGGTCCCTTAAATCTAGATTTAATGTGTAAGAAAAATAATACATAGCAGAAAATATAAATGAACAGTAAGTTCTAACAGGTTATGCCATGTATCACAGTTTATTTTGCATAAATAAAATAAATAATACATGAAATATGAGTAAAATAAATAGACAGCAAATGGCAAGGTGTCTTGCCTGGTAGGACGCCTGGTGTGATACGATGATCAAGGTGTCACGGATTATGACTTCGGTGCAACAACTATGTATGGTGACCTCTGATGGTGCCACGGACAGTTCCATTGAGTCCAGAAGGGTCAAATTAGTTAGGATAGACACGAGAAAGGACAGAATTTGTAGGAGGATAGGAATAATGGGCTTAGTCATGGAAAGGGAAATCAAAGGAGAAATGACAAATAATAATAGAGATACAAATATTTGAAAATACTTATAATATTTGAAAACTAGATTTTTATTAGTAAAATTGTATTTATGGAAAAAGATCTATAGTCAAGAAAATCATTTTTGGCTAAAACTCTAAGTTCGTCGAAAAAAACAGAATTGGTAGAAAACTATATTTTTAATAGTTGAAAAATAATGCTAGAATATATATGTATATATGTAGAAAAATTATCTAAGGCTTAGAACTAAACTTTTGAAAATATATATTGGACCAAGCCCCGATAGGATCTTTTCGTTACAAAATAACTTTTTAGAAAATTATTTAATATGTAATTTTATATTTAAACGATAATAATAATAATGACTGCATATAATAATCCTTGGACATAGTAATACCAATTACTTATCTCAAAATACATAATTATATAATATCAATAATACCACTGAAATAAGATATTTAGTACTATAATGGTATCAGCAGAATATTTTTCTATACGAATTACATATAAAATTAGAAAATAGAAAAGGATATAATAATAATAATAATAATAATAATAATAATAATAAGTATTCACTACTGCTGCTGTCCTTTCTTCTATACCAATAAAACAATTAAAATAATAATAGTAATAATAATAATAATAATGATAATGATAATGAATTAAGTTAATAAGTGAAACACAACAACAGCAACAACTACAAAAATAAAATAAAATAAAATAATTAATAAATAAACATCAACAGAAAAAAGAATTACAAATACAATAAAATAAAATAAAAAATATCAAAACAATTGTAGCAATCAGTCGACTGCTGCTGCTGCTCTCCATTAAAACGGAGAAAGGAGAGAGAAAGAATCAGTAGAGGGAAAAAGGAGGGGAAGAGAGAGGTCAGGAAGAGGGAGAGAGGAAAGCGGTGAGGAAGAGGGATGCGGCGGTTAACGGCGGTGGAGGGAGACTCGGAGAGCGGAAACGGAGAGGTCGGCTCCGGCGGACGCGCGGAGGGGAGTGGCTCACGGTCCGCGGCGGTCTCGGCCACTGGCGTTGGGCTGTGCAGCCATGGAGGTGGCGGCGGCAGACGGTGGGTTGCGTACGGATCTGAGGTGGCCAAGGCGAGGGTGGTGAGGAAGTCGGGAAGAAGAGGCGGCGGGCGGAGGACAGCACTCAGGCGGCGGAGTGCGGCGTGAGGCGGAGGACGGCACTCAGGCGGCGAGTAGGGGGAAGGTCGGAGTCGTCGGAGAGGGGTTTTCGACGGGCGGCGACCGGAGGGGAGTGGCTCGCGGTCAGCGGCGCACGCACCATGCCACGGCGGCGGAGGGTGAGTCATCGAGGGCGGTCGGTGGCCGACGCGGAGGGTGATCAACGCCGCGGTGGTCACGAGAAGGAGGGGGTCCGGTGATAGGTTGGGTTCTATTAATTTTTCTTCTTCCTCTTCTTTATGGGTGTTGGCGGTGGTCATTGTGTCGGTGGCGGAGGGTTTGTGTGTTGATGGGTCGGAGTGCCGGGTTGTGGTGGTGCTGGTCACCTAGGCGGAGGTGGTCGTAAGGGCATGGTGGTGGTGATGAAGATGGCCGGGTGTGGTGGCTGCCAGGACGGGTGATGGTGATGACCATGATAGTGTGGTCGGACACAAGGATGGGGAGTCCGGACAGCCCCAGGCGGTGGTGGTCGGGGCACCCTGGCGTCTACGGGACAGGGCAGCGACGAGGTGGTCGGCCAGAGAAGTTAGGGTTAGGGTTAGGGTTAGGGTCAGGTTAGAAATTTGGGGATTAGGGATTTGGATCGTGTCGGGGATTGTCCGACACAACAGAGGAGGGGCTGGGAGAAGTGTCCTGCGAGACACGGGATGGATTGGCGTCCGGAATTGTCGGACACGGATAATTTATGTATATGTAAAGGAAGATTAGTGGATGGGACACGGACACGGTCATGGACACGATGTACTCACTTTTGTGGTGAAAATATTTGTGGAATAATTAAGGCTTGTGGAATTTATGGAGGGGTACCTGCCTATTTATAGGATGTGGAAATTCCCATTAAGATAAGGATTAGGAAAAGATTTAAACCCCAAAAATAGATAATTCGTAATTTAATTTAAAACCAATCAAATCCAAATCCAAATACAAATCCAATTTAAATCTAATTAAATTTTTAGTTTAAAATCAAATGGGATAAATCAAATTTTAAATATTTAACTATTTAAATAAATTCATAAATTCAAATCAAGAATTAAAATGGCCACAAAATTTTCAAATATATTTTCCAAAAATACCAATAATAATAATTTCAAAAATAATAAATATTTTTAAATATCTTTTTGAATACTAAGATATTAATATTAATAAATTTTGAAAATGGAATTATATATAAATTTAAATTAATGTATCTCATATGCAAGGAATATTTGCATAACATAAACTTTAAGTAAAATACAAATAATTATTATATATATTATTTGAACTATATAAAAAATATAGAAGAATATTTTTCTAAAATATGTACGCTCGCACATATTCGCACTCGTCGAGCAATTACAAAAAAACAAAATTTCGCGCACGACGTATAATACGACTACGCGACGTACAATACAAAAATTTAAATCAGTACCAAATTTAATAAAAAAAATTAGTAGAAAATTTAGGGGTTTTACAGTTTTGTTAAATAAATACATGTTAAATATTCCTAAAAATTATCGTTTGACCCCAAAACCCGTTTTCCTACATTTTAAAGTAATTGTCTGAATAATTATTCTGATCACTAAGAGTATAGTCTTAAAAGCTTATATATAATTTCCAAAAATTATAAATATTTCTCAAAATAGTTGCATGTTTATTTATAATATTTTGGACTAATAAAATGTAGGTTCCAAATTATGATATATATAAATTATTTTTTTAATAGTTATAAACATTTCTCAATTTTTGAATAGTCAGTAAAGTATAGATTTTTATCAAGATGTTATTTTTACAAAACATGTTTCTTAGCCTTAAATAAATTTTCTAATAGTATTTTATTTCGCTTAAAATATTTTGATTTATAAGACATAAGTTTCAGAGTAGAATAATATGTTGACAAAACTTACAGTTTTGCTTTAAAACGCTTTTTGATTTCTCAGAAATTTATTTGAAAGCATATTTTGACTAACAAATTATATTTCAAGTATTATAAAATATTTTCTAAAATCATACATATTAGTTATCCAAATTTCTATCGATTATTCTCATGTCCATGCCCCAGCCTATCTTTTTTATTCCCTTACCAATTCTATACTACCTTTTGTCCACCCTAGCTAATTTGAACTTTCTGGACCCAATGGAACTGTCCGTGCCACCATCAGAGGCCACCTTGTATAGTTGTTACATTGAAGTCGTAGTTCGTGCTACCTTGATCATTATAGTACACCAAGCGTCCTACCAGGCAAGACACCTTGTCATTTGCTGTTTATTTATTTTAGCTCATATTTTATGCATTATTCATTATTTTTTATGCAAAATAAACTGTGATACATGGCATAACCTGTTAGAACTTACTGTTCAGTTATATTCCTGCTATGTATTATTTTTTGTACACATTAAACCAAGATTTAAGGGACCATCTTGTGTGTTGCATTCATAGGCCTTGACACATTTATACCACGTTGTTGTGAGTCACATATAGGACTCGGACGTGCGTGATTAGCTGGCCACCAGTATGTATAAGCCGTGTGTTAGGAAACAACTGCTAATAGAATTGCATGCTAGAAGACTTAGCAGTTATGAGTTGGCATTGGACGGGGAGAACATGATTGGAAGTTGACTACCACCCTATCTATCGTGGACTCGCTCGCTACTGAGGAACGATAGGTAGACTATATGCTATAGACTCGCTCGATACTAAGGAATAGTATATGGTGTTGTGACTCGCTATTGAGGTATTGTATTGTATTGGTATTTTTTTGACTTGATCCGGTAGTCATGCGACCATGAACTATTCTTAAAACTGCATTCACTTAGATTTGGTTAGGCTCCCTTATCCGTTAGGTATGAGTACTCTTGGTTTGGGTACTTATATCTGACCGTGGCTTGGAACAATAACTTATCGCGGATTAGTTTGCCATACCTTGTCCTTGTTTGGTTGTAGGTGTGGCTTACTACTTCGATGAGAAGGTATTGAACCTTGTCGAGGTCCGGATACCATATTGGGTTCAAAGCATGGAAAGATGCGTCATCGTTAATTAGTTTACCATCTCATATCCTTGTTTGGTTTGGAGGATGGTACGCTAGTTCAATGGTGTGTATTGGACCATGTTATAATTCAATTGACTTATTTATTTGAGCAATTTATATTCAGTTATATTGACATGATATTATGTGTCTTGTTACGTCCCTCTGAGGACCTGGTTATTCCCCAGGTGTGTGTTCATGTCTTCCGCTGGTATCCTAGCCGGGATCGTGGTCATCTCTATTTATTTGAAGATGACGTGACTTGGTTCCTTCTTGCTACTTTCACTTAGTCCCTTTATATATCATGTACTTCTTTCTTTTTATTTTGGTTGGTAGTGGATGTGCCTCCACCCAACATATTGTATCAGAACAATTTATTATATAATGTCTTTTATTTTCTTATTTTGTGGATGAGATTAGTTAGCTGTGGTTTACTATATTTTACAGCTTACGTATAATTATTATACGGCTGGCATGTCTACGTTCCTAGTCCTACGTATATTGGGACTGGGGTATTACATGTTTTTTGTGGTGGCCCATGCAAGTCAAGATAAATTGTTTGGTTACTTTACCGTACCAAGCAAGCCTGCGAATAGGATTAGAAGTCTAGGATCTCATCCACATACTTGACCTCTTTTCTCGATTCTATATTCGAACTATCGTTCGACTCATCGACTGCATCTTACTTGATTCCTTCTATCATAATTCTTATCTTCCCTTCGTGCTTGCTAGAGGTTAGGAAGGTGACCCCTACTAGTTAGACATGTTTCTTTTGTCCCAAAATACCATTAGTTTAATTCTTTTAAGTTGGGTAGAATGTCTTACGACCTAACCTTCCTTATGACCTTAACCAAGTCTTAGACAAGTAGACGGTAGGACAACAGTATAGGTATCAACATAGGACATGACTTAGATTTTTAGGACTTTGACCAAATTCTACTTTGCTTCAATCTTAATCTCTCGTGCCTATGTTTTTTAACCATCTTGACTAATGTTGCTACTATAATCTAGTTTTGCAAGCTTATCCATTTATCGAGCTTGTTCATGACATATACTATTGAGCGCGCTCACTAACATATTGTCTAATCAGAACCGGTGCATGGTGGTCTGATCAACTGAGTGCACTTTGGTTCACTTTTCGTATATCGTTCTACGTGGACTGAGACATAGTTAAACTTGGCCTCTAGAGTCCCATCCGCGATAGCCTTGGCAATTCTTTTTGAATTACTTACTCGCCTTTGAACAACATATTGGTATTCAAAAACAACTTCTTTGGACTCATATTGGTTTTCGCCTTTTACCTATTTTAGACGAAGACTCATACTTGATAGATAGATCCAAAGTATCACCTTTAGTTGTCCCACCATCTATTGCCAAGATAGTTAGCCATGGACCAACCCAGGTGACTATATCCTCGCTTTGAACTACTCGTCGATTCCATATCTATTATCGTAACCTTCTATGACACTTGAAAATGATTCGTGTCCTCAACCTGGATATTTACCATGTAACCTTCTCCGAAGAACCATTTCTCCCAAGTCCCTAAGTTATTCTCTTGATCTACTCGATTTTGTGTTATCATGATTTATATGCCTTAGCTAGCGATTCTCGTTTAATACCATATCCTTGACTTATTTTCGTCGATATCAAAATCACGACTTGTTAAATTGTCTATTTCATTGACCATCAGATGCCTTGTTTATGTTTTCCAAAGAGAGATCCTTTTATCCTCTCAAACCCCCCCACTTATTTTTAATTTCGGGGACGAAATTCTTGTAAGTTGGGTAGGATGTAAACCCCCTAATTTTTACTACATATTTTTTTTGGATTAGATTTTTATTTTTGAGTATTGTACGTCGTATTTCGTATTTGCTCGTCGAGTGCGAATATGTGCGAGCTACACATTTTTAGAAAAAAAAATTTGATTATAGATTTATTTATGAAGAATAGTTTCAAAATAATATATATAATATTTATTTTATTTAAAAGTTGTGAAAAGTATCTATCGAGGTTGGCAAAACTTATTATTTTAATTAGTTATAAACTGCTATCTTATTTTAATAGTGGTAATTTAAAAAACTAGATTTATGTGAATATTCTACTCATGTAAAGCACATGAAAAATTATTTCATGTATATTTTTAAAATTTATTTTTATTATATATAATAAATTATTTAGCAAGAAGGTATTTTAAATATTTGAATATTTTTGGTTATTTTCAAAATTGTTTACCTAAATTATTTAAAATGTATTTTAAAGATATTTCCTATTACTATTTAAAATATTTATTCTCATTTTCGAAATTATTATGCTATTTAATTAAAAATGTAGTTTAAAATTATTTTCTATTAATACTTAAATATTTATTATGATTTTTGAAATTTATTAATTATTATTATAAAAAGATAATTTGAATTTAATTGTGATAATTTAAATGGTGATTTATTTTATTTATTTAATTTAAATAGTTTAATTTAAATATGTGATTTATCTAAGTTGGGTTTGAACTTAATAGATCTCAATTGGATTAGATTGAGATTGATTTAAAAGGGTTTAAATTTTTCCTATTACATATCCAAATGGGATTCCCTTCCCTATATATAGGAAGCTCTCATTGTTTTTCTCCACAAATTCCCAAATCCTCAACCCTAACCCTAACCCTAACCCGTGAACCGATGTTGTTGCCACCATCACCCCGACTCCCCTTCCTCGTGTCCGACCACACTATCGTGGTCATTACCACCACCCGTCCACGTGGCCACCACTGTCCTCCACGGCCAGAACCTTGCATGTCCTGGCCGCAACACACCAGCTTCCTCGCCATCTCCATCACCAACACCATCGACCCTTATTTACAAACCCAGCCATGTCCCCTCTGTTCGCCAATGACCACAATTTCTCCATTGTCATCGTCGTCATCACCCCACCACGACCGACACCGATCCAAACCGGACATCACCACAGACCCGCACTGCCCCCCTATTTTTTTTGACACTCCATACTCTAACGCCAACGCTGTGACCATGACCGATTTCTGACAACCCTCGCACACCGGAACCCTAAGCCTCTCCGACCTTTCCCGGCCAAACCCAGAGCCCGACAACAATCTCCAGCCACAAAACTGCCACGACGACCACCCATGTCCTCCACCGCACCGTGCCTCCACAAAACCCGAGCCCGACCGCTCCTCCCTGCTGACCCTTCCCGCGCCTAAGACGCGTGTCCGTCGGATCCGGAGTAAGCCGCTGCTGCGCGAGCCTCCAGCGCGCCTCTCCACGCGTACGTCCACCCTGTTGGACCACCGAACCTCCTCACCCGTGTCTCCGCCACCTTTCCCTCCGCTCTGTCGCCGAGCTGTAGTAGGAGAGCTCCGCTCCCGTCTCCCTCCTTCTCCGAGCTGTAGCCAAAAACCTCCTCTCAGACCTTCTCTCCCTTACTCACTCTCCACCTTTAATTTCTCTTTCTCTCCCTCTATTCTTGTTTCTTAATGGACAAGAACTCCATTAATACTCAATAGCCACAAAATGTAGCCTATCCCTCTTCTATTATTTCCCTCCCTCAGAGAAAGAGAACGCATTGGAATCCATAAAGAATGATTTACACAGGAACCCTTGGAATGATTTGTTAATTGTGAATGTTTTATCATTTTTACTATTATTATTTATTTACTTTTCTAATCTCTCTTAATGGCAGTATGACTCAATAATGTATATGTATATACATGTATTGTCATAAGCTTGGTTATTATTATTATTCAGTTTTGTTAAATAAATACATGTTAAATATTCCTAAAAATTATCGTTTGACTCCAAAGCCCGGTTTCCTATATTTTAAAGTAATTGTCTGAATAATTATTCTGATCACTAATAGTATAGTCTTAAAAGCTTATATATAATTTCCAAAAATTATAAATATTTCTCAAAATAGTTGTATGTTTATTATAATATTTTGGACTAATAAAATGTAGGTTCCAAATTGTGATATGTATAAATTATTTTTTAATAGTTATAAATATTTCTCAATTTTTGAATAGTTAGTAAAGTATAGATTTTTATCAAGATTTTATTTTTACAAAACAAGTTTCTTAGCCTTAAATATATTTTCTAATAGTATTTTGTTTCGCTTAAAATATTTTGATTTATAAGACATAGGTTTCAGCGTAGAATAGTATGTTGACAAAACTTACAGTTTTGCCTTAAAACGACTTTTGATTTCTCAGATTTTTATTTGAAAGCATATTTTGACTAACAAATTATATTTCAAGTATTATAAAATATTTTCTAAAATCATACATATTAGTTATCCAAATTTCTATCGATCATTCTCATGTCCATCCCCAGCTCATCTTTTCTATTCCCTTACCAATTCTATACTACCTTATGTCCACCCTAGCTAATTTGACCCCTCTGGACCCAATAGAATTGTCCGTGCCACCATCAGAGGCTACCTTCATAGTTGTTACACCGAAGTCGCAGTTCGTGCCACCTTGATCATTGTAGTACACCAGGCGTCCTACCAGGCAAGACATCTTGCCATTTGATGTTTATTTATTTTAGCTCATATTTCATGCATTATTCATTATTTTCTTTATGCAAAATAAACTGTGATATATGGCATAACCTGTTAGAACTTACTGTTCAGTTATATTTCTTGCTATGTATTATTTTTCGTACACATTAAACCTAGATTTAAGGGACCACCTTGTGTGTTGCATTCATAGGCCTTAACACATTTATACCACGTTGTTGTGAGTCACATATAGGACTCGAACATGCGTGATTGGCTGGCCACCAGTACGTATAAGCCGTGCGTTAGGAAATAACTGCTAATAGAATTGAAGCTATAAGACTTAGCAGTTATGAGTTGGCATTGAGCGGGGAGAACATGATTTGAAGTTGACTACCACCCTGTCTATCGTGGACTCGCTCGCTACTTAGGAACGATAGGTAGACTATATGCTATAGACTCGCTTGATACTGAGGAACAGTATATGGTATTGTGACTCGCTACTGAGGTATTGTACTGTATTGGTATTTTCTTGACTTGACCCGGTAGTCATGCGACCATGAACTGTTCTTAAAACTGCATTCACTTAGATTTGGTTAGGCGCCCTTATCCGTTAGGTATGAGTACTCTTGGTTTGGGTACTTATATCTGACCGTGGCTTGGAACAATAACTTGTCGCAGATTAGTTTGCCACACCTTGTCCTTGTTTGGTTGTAGGTGTGGCTTACTACTTCGACGAGAAGGTATTGAACCGTGTCGGGGTCCGGATACCATATTGGGTTCATAGCATGGAAAGATATGTCATCGTGAATTAGTTTACTACCTCCTGTCTGTTAGCCCAATGATTATATCATGTTTTTGAATATGGCTAATCAATTAAGTTTAACATATCGACGTCACTAATATTCATGTAATCACTATCATGTTGCTACTTAAACTTAGCATTGTCCTAATGTTCTATATCATATTGCTATAGAAGTATTATACTGTTCTGTTTGTCTAACATATATTTGTAGACATGCTGTAAGCATGATCAAACATGATCAAACCAGGACATATGCAGAGAATTATTGATGGGCCAAAGACGGCGTCATACATGAAGATTTCTCTGAACCGCCTAACGACCTATCCGGGGCCTCGCATTGGGGGTTTCGCTGCCCGGTCAACGGACAGGGGTCGAGGGGGCAGCGCCCCCCGTCAGGGGTTCGGGGGCGAAGCCCCCGAAAGGTATTCAGATTTCCAGATCTGTTTATCTTTGGACGATTGCCGTCAAGTGAAAAAGGCGTCTTCAAGTCTGCTCAAATATTTGAAGAAAGGCGTCATCAAAGGGCTCTTGGTTTTCCTATTCTATCAATGTATTTTTCATATTTATTGAGTCTAGGAATACGATGTACACTGCATCGTACTGGCAAATAGGCTACCCAAGAAACATTTTCAAAATACCCTTTCATTTTGAAAACAAGCCTACTTACATAAGCCCAAACTACTTCCTAACTGCCTGACTTTTCAAAAAGCCCAAAAACCAATTTGCAAAAACCCTGACAGAACTCCAACAGAACTCGGACAGAATTCGGCCAGAGTTCGGCCCGAATTCGGCCAGAGTTCGGCCAGAGTTCGGTTAGTGAACGTTCCTTTTTGAACTTGGTCTTCCTGCAGTTACGGATTCCACCGAGATTTTCTCATAGAGTTCTGTCCGAATTCTGCCCGAATTCTGTCAGAATTCTGTCTTTGGAAAAACTATAAATAGAGAAGGATTTCGATCATTTCAACACACTCATTCACTTTCATATCTCTTCTCTACAAGCCTACTACTTCTTCCAAAGTGTTCTGAGCTTTTATTTTCAAATTCCAAGCCAGTTACAATCCTCTAGTCGATTTGCCAGTGCGGTATGGTCTAGAAGTTTGAGAGTGGTTGTAATCGGAGGCTTGATTGAAGTTACACACTTCACAATTGAAGTTGGTCGAGTACTTCGGATCAAAGCTCGCGTTGTAGAAGTTGCAAGATCTTCGGATGAAAACTTGTGGTGATTTTTCATAGTGGATTCAACTGGAAGCTAGAGTTCTTCCGACTGGACTAGTCCTCAACAGAGGGAAACCAGTATACATCCTTGTGTTTGCGTTTGCTCTCTACTCTTTACATTTTATTTACATATCTGTGATATATTATCTGTGATCTTGTTACTAACATTTTTAAATACTTAATTTTCGCTGCCTACTCTATTCACCCCCCCTCTAGAGTATTGCACTTTACAACTCGTTCCTACAATCGGTCCTACACTGTCCTTGTTTGGTTGGGGGGATGGTACGCTAGTTCAATGGTGTGTATTGGACCATGTTATAATTCAATTGACTTATTTATTTGAGCAATTTATATTCAGTTATATTGGCATGATATTATGTGTCTTGTTACGTCCCTCTGAGGACCTGGTTATTCCCCAGTTGTGTGTTCATGTCTTCCGCAGGTATCCTAGCCAGGATCATGGTCTTCTCCATTTATTCGAAGATGACGTGACTTGGTTCCTCCTTGCTACTTCTACTTAGTCCCTTTATATATTATGTACTTCTTCCTTTTTATTTCGGTTGGTAGTGGATGTGTCTCTACCCAATATATTGTATCAGAACAATTCATTATATAATGTCTTTTATTCCCTTATTTTGTGGATGAGATTAGTTAGCTGTGGTTTACTACATTTTACAGCTTACGTATATTTATTATATGGCTGGCATGTCTACGTTCCTAGTCCTATGTATATTAGGACTGGGGCGTTACAATCATGCCGGTTGCACCTCATGTCCACGGACCCAAGCTTCCTGCAGATCTCCTTGCCCTGAGACCCCGCTAATGGCATCAGCCTGTAGACCTTCCACTCTCGCAGCAGGCTTCGTCTTCCTCTTCACCCCCTCCGCCAACACTCACTCCCCACCACCC
The DNA here is from genome assembly GCA_029216955.1 of Iris pallida. Classification (NCBI taxonomy): domain Eukaryota; kingdom Viridiplantae; phylum Streptophyta; class Magnoliopsida; order Asparagales; family Iridaceae; genus Iris; species Iris pallida. The sequence goes on along the minus strand of JANAVB010020893.1, from coordinate 78,221 downwards.
CGGGGGGACTCAACCCCCTCCCCCTCCTCAGACCGCTCCTATACCGTCATACGCCGACAAGCTCCGTCCTGACCTTGCGGTCAAGCAGGCCGCTCTGTTCCAATATATCACCCTCCCAGATGAACAATATCAGCGAGTATCATCCATGCCTAGGGTCCCCTTCTCAGACCAAGAACTGTACTCTCTATCAGCATCCTTCACGCATACATTTGTTCTTAAATTCTCCTCCGGCTGTCCAAAACTTCTACGGGTCTAGGAAGTGATCGCGAGTTGGAGACTCACCGTGCCCTACAATGTGGCCCCTCTAGACCCCAAACACTTCCTTCTGGACTTATCTTTCGAGCTTGGTCATAGGTCGGTATGGGCCAGAGGCACTGGTAAAGTCGACACTCATCAGATGAAAATTATTAGATGGACATCGAATTTTAATTCCAGGGTAGACTCCGCCTCGGTGTCTACCTAGGTGACCCTCCCCAACCTCCCCCTTTTCGACTTCCTTCCAGCCACACTTAAGCGCATCGCCAACTCGTTTGGGACGTACGTGGCTACAACAGCAGAGACTAGCAACTTGTCCAAGGCACACTATGCCAGAATCTGCATCGAACTCGACCTCTCCACCAACCCCCCCCCCCCAAACACATCCAAATAGAGCTCAGAGACAACATCCACACCCAGCAAATTGTTTATGACAACAACATCATCTTCTGTAAATACTGCCACCTACGCGGCCACTCCACCGAGTACTGTTATCGATTACACCCAAAGCTCAAGAAGAAAGCCCAAAAAAATCCACCGCCGGCCAATACAGGCAGGAAACAACAACTCTACCCTCAATCACCTATTTTGTCGTTACAAAACTCCAATGTCAGCCTCGAATCCAGTAAAGAAACCTCCAGGAAGGTGGCCACACAGGGAGCCATGATCCTCTACAAGTCCCAGCTTTAAACCTCTCCAACCAGTTCAACACCCATGTAACAATAACCTCAGATGCTCTGCAAGAGTCCCCCGTGGAAGCATCCTCCGCCCCCCAGTCTCGATTCCGAGATAGAGATCACAAGAGAACCCTCCTCGTCCACCTCCGAACTGACGACGCTGGTCACCCAAATCGTTCCCTCCAAGTTCGCCAGCGACATCTCAGCCGTGCGAGTGGATACCTCCCCCTCCAAAGCCTCCCCCCTCCCTACCGCGCCCACCACACCCCCCACCGTCTCAGCTACCACAAATTTGGTAAATAGCCACAGCACAGAATCTCTAGCCATCCTGGGTCAGGCATCAGTTGACAGAGGTCAACAGGCTGTTGACGTCGAGATGTTCTCCACCAACGGCTCTTTAGGAGTTACGATTGACTCAGCGGGGGAGCCCATCCCTCCGGAAGAATAGTATGGCAACTCTAGAGGGGGGTGAATAGAGTTTATATAGAAAAATAGCCAATTAAAAATAACTCTTTCACCAACAATAAATAATCAGAGTAAAGTGCAGAAAATAAATGAAGAGCAGAAGAGCATACGCAAACACAGCGATTTTAACCTGGTTTCCCTCGTGGAGGACTAGTCCAGGCCTGAGAACTCTAGCTCAGGATTAAATCCACTATTTGTGAAATAGTAGTTTACAACCCGTGCCTTTTCTTCAGAAGAGCACGTCAACTTCTAACAGATGATCGCAGTGGCGATTTGCTTGGAATTGTCCAAGCGACTTCTTCGACTCTTGCACAAGAATCCTAACTGAGAGATGCTGAGCACTCGACACTTAGGAGGCTTGTGGCTAGTAGATGGGAAGGGTATGGCTTACTTGAGCTTATAAGAGAGAAGAGAAAAGAAGATTGGATGGATTGGAATGAGAGAATTCATGCCCTATTTATAGTGTTTTTATAGGCAGAATTCGGCCAGAATTCGGGTAGGAAAATTCAAAAATTTGGCCGTTGGACAACTAGCAACCAGCTAACCCTAAAATTAGGGTTCCTGATTTCTAGGGGACAGAGTTCGGCCCGAACTCTGTGTGGAGGCAGAGTTCGGCCCGAACTCTGTCTCCAGAGCACAGAGTGGTTCTAAGGGGATTTTTGGGCAGTATTTGGTTCAGTGGAGCTTGGGATTTTGGGTAGGCTGTAGACTAAGTGTCAAGAGCTCAGCAAGACTCAGAGTACACAAGTCTAGACTCAATGAAAATATAAAATACAGACTCGAAAACACACTGAGAGCCGGAGACTGAGCTGTCGTCTGTCTTGAACTGTTATGCAGACGTCGTGTGTCGTATTGAATTAATACAGATATTATTTAGTCAATGTAGTCAATATTTGGTTGACTGTGACTTTGTGTCAACACCTCCCACCGTGGAGGTAAAAAACATAGCTACTGACGGAGAAGGAAAGAACACATCCAAACCCAGACCACACAACAAAGGTTCCGGCACAGAAATGACAGTGCGGACCATAAGATCGGTCACTAAACTAAACAAACCCTCCCAAAAAAGTAACCCCAATGCTTAACATCCTGTCTTGGAATGTCAGAGGTCTAGCCAACAAACTAACCTTGAGAAGATTAGCCGGTCTCAAGAAAACCTACAAGATTGACATCCTGGTCATCATCGAACCCAAAATCCCCACCAACAGACTAAAGTTCGTTCGGCTCCAACTCGGCTTTCATAAGGCTGTTGCCAGCTGCCACGATATTTGGTTTCTTTTTTCCAATAACGTAAAGCTGGATAAGTTTCATGACTCGAACCAGGCCCTCTCCTGCTAGATAGAACACCCCACCCTTAAGACCTGCTCATTTCTATCTACTGTCCATGGCAGCTACGACATCCTCGAACGTAGGACTCTCTGGGACAACCTCCTCGAGATCAACCCCAATACCTCACCCTGGTTCTGCGTCGAGGACTTCAACGCCATCACCTGCAGAGAAGAGAAATCTGGGGAACGACCCCCTCCCCCGGCGACTACGCATGACTTCAACACCTTCAACTTCAATGCCCACTTATCTGCCCTTCAGTACAGCGGTAGCACTTTTACCTGGTACAACATGCAGGAAGGCTCCCAGAGTCAATACTCCCGCCTTGATCGAGCTCTAGTTAACGCTCAGTGGAATGACTTGGATATCAACACCAACCTTTCGCACCTCAACTCCACTGAATCAGACCACTCGCCCCTCCTCATCGCGATCAGTAGTAAATCTAGCCAGAAGAAGAAGAACTTCCACTTCCTTGACTTTTAGACCCAACACCCTAACTTCAGAAACATCGTCAAGGATGCCTGGAGCAGCGTTGACGCCACTGACCCCCTCAACAGAGTGGCCGACAAACTCAAAGCCACCAGAAAAGCTCTTTCAGCTTGGAGTAAACAAGCTTTCGGAGATATCTTCCAAGCTGTGAAGGATGTCGAGGACGACGTGACAAGAGCAGAAGCCATCTTCATTTTCAACAGATCCCCTGAAGCCAGAGCCGCCTTGAACTTCTCTAAAGCTCATCTTAAGTTCTGCCTGCGAATAGAAATAGAATTTTGGAAGCAGAAAGCTAGACTAACTTGGGACAGCGAAGGTGACAAGAACTCCAATTACTTTTATGCCTGTGTCAGGGGCCGTAAGCAGAAGCTCACCCTACATCAGATAGCAGATGATAACGGGGTCATTCTGAAAGACCATCGGAGCATCCATCTGGCGGCCACTAGCTTCTACTCTCGGCTTTTCACTAAGGAGATCATCGCCAAAGACGCCGACTTCCTCGCAGAGATCCCACACCTCATCGATGATGGAGACAATTCTAGACTGGAAGCCCTCCCCACCGAGCAGGAGGTCAAGGATGTTGTCTGGGCCCTTAATGCGCAAAACACCCAAGGACCGGACGGCTTCACGGGAGTGTTCTTCCGTACGTGTTGGGACATCATCAAGACTGATCTTCTCGAGGCGGCCATCGCCTTCTTCCAAGGAGCTAGGTACCTAAGATTTATTTCATGTGCTAACTTGATTCTTATGACCAAACAGAAGAATTTGGTGACTTTTAAAGACTTTCGACCAATCAGCCTATATACCTTCACTAATAAAATCATATCTAAGATTATCGCCTCTCGGATGACCGACATCCTCCCCAGAATCATTTCTGAAGAGCAGAGCAGCTTCATTCGGGGAAAAAACATTAAGGACAATATCATGCTTGCCCACGAATTGATTACGTGCATGAAGCTCCCCGTCAGAGGAGGAAACATTGCCATCAAATTGGACATAGAAAAAGCTTATGACAGACTCGACTGGTAATTTATGATTTGGGTCTTCAGAGCCTTCGAGTTCTCTGAAACCTGGACCAACATTGTTTGGAGATCACTTAGCAATTCGTGGTTCTCCACTACGATCAATGGCCAAGCTGAAGGTTTTTTAAATCTAGTCGAGGCGTCAGACAGGGTGACCCCCTATCATCTACCATCTTCATCATCGCCGCCGAAGCCCTAAGCAGAAACCTTAACAAGATGGCGACTACCCCGAACTTTCGTTATTCCCATACCACCAGCGGATGCCCAATCATCACCCTTCTCGCATACGCTGACGATATTCTCATATTCTCCTCCGGAGATGTCTGATCCGTGGAAGTCGTCCACAACACGCTGCAAAGATACACGAAGTGCTCCGGTCAGCGAGTCAACCCTAGCAAAAGTATCATCTACGTCCACCACAAATCGAACAGAGAACACACGACAGCTCTCGTCAATATCATATCTTTTGCCGTCTCGTACCCGCCTTTCACCTACCTCGGCTGCCCATTGGTGTACGGGAAATCCAATTCAAGTATCTTTGAGGATCTGGTATACAAAATTAGAAGAAAACTCAATGGATGGCATAACGCTACTCTTTTGCCGGACGGCAAGATGATTCTGATCAAACATGTTCTCTCTTCCATCCCCATATATACCCTGGCAGCCTGTTCCCCTCCCAAAAACGTGCTGACCACCATCGAGCATATTTTCTCCAACTTCTTTTGGGGCCACTGTGACGGAAAAGACAAGCACCATTGGGCCAGCTGGGATTCCATGGCCAAGCCGACGAATGAAGGTGGCTTGGGCTTCGATCGGCTGTCGCACATAGTTGACGTCTTCTCTATGAAGCTTTGGTGGAAGCTCCGAGTTAGCAGGAACCTCTGGACTCGCTTCATGAAGGCCAGATACTTTAAACACTCCCACCCATCCAACGCAACCTACAACAGTCGCTCCTCCGTGGCTTGGCGCCGCATCCTGTATAGCCGTAGCCCTGCCAAACCGGTCATTCGGCTTCAGTTAGGCTCGGGTGATTCCCATCTTTTCTTTGAACGATCGGTTGGAGAAGACACCCTTCTTCGTCTCCCAACAGCACCGGTTAATAGCAAGATTCGGGAGATCTGAAGCAGCACCGGTAATTGGGATTGGCACAAGGTGCATGGTTGGATTGGCACAAGATTTGACGACCAGCTCAGGAACCTAACGATCTCTACCAATCCAAAAAACCTCCAATGGTCGGCCGAGACCAACGGCACTTTCTCAGTGGCCTCCGCAAGATGCCTCGCCTGAGGCCATGGCACCCCCTCCATTACGTTAGGGCTATTCTAGCACTCCTACATCCCCAAAAAATGGTCCTTTCTCATCTTGAGGGCCTTTCGTAGAAAGCTCCCAACCGACGACAACCTATGCACCATTGGCTTCAGCTTGGCTTCTACTTTTCATTGTTGTAATGAGCGACAGCAGGAAACGGTAGAACACATCCTCCTCCTCGGGGACGCCATGACTAAGGTCTGGGATGACCTATCCCACAGATGCAAAATGCCTCATCATGGCGAGGGCTTCAACGATCTCCTGGCCCATTGGGGGAACGCTTCCCACGGATATCAGATCGTCGTGACCGCCATCATGTGGGTCATTTGGAAGAACAGGAACAAGGCCAGATCCGAGGGACGTTATTACTCGGCCGACAAGCTCACCAGGGAAGCTATTCGTCAAGTTCACAAAGTCAGCCGACTCTGCAACCAAAGTAAGCAGCATTTTTGGGCAGCGGTGTCCTCCTAATTTTCGAGTGTCACCAGCAGCTTTTTGGTTGTTTACTTCTCTTTCTTCGCTCTCATGTGTTTCTCTTTCTTGTAAAGTCTTCGGCATTTTGTGCCTATATGAATAAAATGGGAGAGGTTTTGCCTATATATATATATATATATATATATATATATATATATATATATATATATATATATATATATATATATATATATATATATATATATTAACACAAAACACCCCCCATTTTATTCCATAAAGAAGAAAGCCGAAGCTATACAAGTATACCAGAAGGCACAAAATGCCGAAGCCTATACACGTATACTAACAAAAGGAGGGGAGGAGGGAAACCCAAAACGACTAGACCCTGGATAGGAGGGAGTTCCAGAAAGCCATCTGGCCGTGATTGCAGTGGGCTCGTCGCTTGCTGTACTGCCTGATGGTCTCCCTAATCAGTTGATCGGCGGAGTAATAATGGCCTTCATATCTCGCCTTGTTGCGGTTCTTCCAAATAACCCGCGTCGCAGCAGCTGCAACGATCAGATGGCCATGGGACCCGGAGCACCATGCCGTGATTAGATCTTCGTAGCACCCACCCCCTATATCCATCCTGCAGCGTTGGAAGAGAGTACTCCAAACCATGGCCGGGAGATCTTCCTGACAAAAGATGTGGTCCACCGTCTCCGAGTTGCGATCTGTGCAGCATGTGCATGTGGACGCTAGGCTGAAGCCGATAGTGCTGAGGGTGTCATCAGTGGGAAGTATCTTGCGTAGGGATCTCCAAATGATGAAGGACCACTTCTTAGGGATGTATGTCTGCCAGAACGGTACAATGTTTGGGAGAGGCGCCCCCGTGCCTCGGACCACTTTTCTAGCCGATTTGACCGAAAAGTAGCCCGATGCGTCATCCTGCCACCGGAGCTCGTCAGCGTCAGTCTCGATCGCCAATCCTATACTACGGATGAGCTCCACCGCCTCAGGACCGGTCCAATCCTGCACATTGTTCCAAATCCAAGCTTTTCCAATGGGGTTCTACATGTCCTTGACCTTGCAGAACCTGTGGCCTTCTAAGCGAATAGAAAGTAAGGTATCTCCAACCCATCATTCCAGGAAGGCCTGAGATTCTCCATCGCCTACCTTGAGACGCATCACTGGTTCGGAGAGAGCGCCCGATGAGCATACGACGCCACGCTGTAAAAGATCTGCTGTTAGATATTGTCATCGATGGGTAGATGTTCTTGAAGTATTTGGCCTTCATGAATCTGGTCCATAAGTTCTGAGTGGTATGCAGCTTCCACCATAGTTTCATCGAGAATGCTTTAACAATATAGGAAAGTTTGGTGAATCCCAGCCCCTCCTCCTCGGTCGGCCTAGCCATAGAGTCCCAACTGGCCCAATGATGCTTGTCGTTGTCGTCGCTGTGCCCCCAGAAGAAGCTGTTGAAGATGCTCTCGATAGAGTTAAGTACTTTCTTGGAGGGAGAGCACGTCGCAAGAGTGTAGATAGGGATTGATGTGAGAACGTGGTTAATAAGGATTATCTTGCCTCCCAGAGATAGCGTCGCATTGTGCCATCTTTCAAGCTTTTTCCTGATGCGGCTGATCAGATCCTCGAAGATACCAGCGTTAGATTTCCCGTACACAAAGAGACATCCCAGATATTGGAATGGGGCTTCCTGATAGGGAAGGAGGTAGTATTGGAGAAGGTGCCGGCGTGCTCTCTCGTGATCTTGTGGTGAGTGTAGATAACACTTTTATCCAGGTTGACCTTTTGGCCCGAACAGCTAGCATATTTCTGGAGGGTGTTGTAGACCACCTCTACCGACCCGACATCCCCGGATGAAAAAATGAGGATATCGTCAGCAAATGCTAGGTGAGTGATAATAGGGCAGCCGCTGGCGGTATGATAGTGGTGGAAGTTTGTAGTGCAAGTAATCCTATTAAGGTTCCTGCTCAGGGCGTCCGCCGTGATGATGAAGATGGTGGACGACAGGGGATCACCTTCCCTAACCCCGCGGGTCGATTTAAATTAGTCATCGGCCTGACCATTGATCACCGTAGAAACCAGGAGTTACTGATCGACCTCCACACGATGTTGGTCCAGGTTTCAAAAAATTCGAAAGCTCTGAATACCCAGATCATGAATTGCCAATCCAGCCTGTCGTAAGCTTTCTCCATGTTTAATTTGATAGCTATGTTTATTTGCCATTGATTATCAAAGAACAAAACAATTTTATGGGAGGACTGAACTTTAATTCACAATTACAAACTCGCTTGTACAAAGAGAACCTAGGAACAAAATCTAGGAAAAGCAATCTAAGTATAATTGTTTAATTCGGATTCTGAGGGGTGACGGTAGAGGCTCGAGAAAGTGCCATCAACTCTGCCTTACTCCTTGGACGATCGAACGCAACCTCGGTTCCGGTGAAGAAATGCTCTCTCTCTCTCTCTCTCTCTCTCTCTCTGTCTCTCTGTGTCTCTGTGTGTGTGCAAAAGAATAATCCCATGCTATTTATAGGAATTTGTAATGAGTGGGGTGTACAGCCACGTGGCCACATCCTTGTAACTGCGCCTTGAGAAGTGGGCAGTTGGGGATTGGTTAAGATTAATCTCGATCTGTTCGTTGCAATAAATTTGGACTATTATGTCAGTTGCAATAAATCTGAACGGTTATGATCTGTTGGTTGCAATAAATCTGAGTTGTTTAAGACTTAGTCAACTTCTGCCACGTGTTCCAACTGCCGCTATGTTACGAGCTGCATGAATGGTGCATCCTGGCTGGGCCGCATGAAGGACTATCCCCATGACCGAGCCGCATGAGGGTGGCCTCATAACCGAGCCGCATGAGGGTGGCCTCATGTTCGTATAAGCACTTTATGAACCGGGCCGCATGAAGACCCACCAAACAGAGCCGCATAAGCTCTTATAAACTGGGCCGCATGAAGACCCACCAAACAGAGCCGCATAAGCTCTTATGAACTGGGCCGTATGAAGATCACACAGGCGATCCGCATAAGTATTTTTGGACCACCACTAGCGGGAACCGGCCCCTACAGCTAATCCAAGTTGATCAAACTTGATAAACTAAAGATTTGTTAAGGTCGATTAGCAAATTCATTCAAACTATTGATCTAAAACTCTAGAATGTCATATGCCAAATGAATCTGATGACACATAGTATGATTTAGATGTAATCCAAACATTTGGCTTAGTCAAACCAAAATATCCTAAAGAAATGGACTGCAATTTCATAAAATTTTAAGTGTTTTTCTGAGTCATTATATGGCATATTCTTCGAATATAAATTTTTTAAAGATCACTAAGATCCTGTATAAGTTTTCACCTGCAGAACAACTTAGATACTCATAAGTTGATAGGTCCATTTGACAAACTATCATATATAGGAGTACCACAGACTCTGTAATGAAGTCCTTAAACACATTTGGTCAGAAGCAAAATTACTCAAAATTATTATGCATATATATGTTCTTCTCTGTACCTATCATTTTATGATAATAATTCCATTATAGAACTGCTAAAGCATGATCTTGTGAATTCTAAGATGAACAGGTACCTGCAGCTGCGCTTCAAGACATTAAAAATGAGCATAAAAGGCAAAAATGTGGTTCTTGACTATAAAAGTTGTACAAGAACTTACAGATCTCTTGACGAAGAGTTTGTTTAGTCTTAACGAAGAGTTTATCTAGGAATTTAATCTTAGAATCATTGAGGGGATAGGGTTAAACCCATAAGTAAGTCACCGACAGTGGTAACCCAACTGAGTTTGACTGGGGATCCCAAGAAACCGGTTCAATGGATAGAAACAAGCTGAAATTAGGTGACTATTATGGAACACTGTCACCCCCAGTTTCCAGAAACATGAGTATTTTTGTCATTTTTCACTTTTGAATATTTTTGAAATTATTTATTTATTTATTTATTTATTTATTTATTGTATTATTTTGGGGTTATTTGAGTCGGGTTCGAATTTCAGCTCATTCCGACTTGTATCGGGGACCCGGGGTAGTGTTGACCCTAGTGGACCCACACACTAGTTAGCCATGGCCCATATGTCAGTATTTTAGTTAGTGACTAGGCTAAATATTTTGGTTAGTATTAATTTGGATTAGTGGTTTTAGGAATGACTAAACTACCCCCAACTTGAACCCCTTTCCATATGTTAACCTATAGATTAGTGTAGGGGCTTTCAGGCATTTCCCTAATAGGACAAAAGTTCTCTTGTGGCCGGCCACATGGTGGTGGATAAGACTCCATCACTTCATCATTTCCCCCTTTCATTTCTTTCTCTTGTTCTTCCCCATTTTTTTAGAGAGCTTTCCCTAATCAAGCCATCACCAAATCCTTCCATTTCTCCACCAAATCTTCTTCCTTCCCTCTCCATTCAATCCAAGGAAGGAGCTCCTCAAGTTTGGGAGGATTCGGAGCTCGTTCGTGTCATTTTGGAATCTCTATGTGTCGGTGTCGAGTCGGAAGGCCTTTTCATTTGAATCTCTCTCCCGGAAGGTATAATCTCTCTTCTAAATCACCCCAACATGCATGTAGGATTATTTTGAACCCGTAGGAATGACCCCCTTGGTGTTGTGTCCATTTGAGTCCATTTCATGTCCATTTGGACACTTGTAGAGGTGTCCAATGTGTAGGATCGTGTCCTAGTGGGAAAACCCCCTATTTGGACACATGTAATTTGTTTGTGCATTTATTTTTGGTTGTTCTAATATTATTCCAGATTTTTCATGTGTTTAGATTTGTGTTGGCCAATGTATCTTAATGTATCATATTCCTATAATCTATATGTATATATATATGGTTATATATATATCCTTATATATATATATATATATATATATATATATATATATATATATATATATATATATATATATTTATATATATATATATATATATATATATATATATATATATATATATATATGGTGGATTATATATAAGTGTATATATTATGTGGTGTGATGGTGTGTGATGTTTGTGTTTGGTGTGGGGGCACACAGTGGTCGGCCAAGTGGGGAGGATGTGTGTGTGTGTGTTTGTGTTGGTAGAGAGGGGTAGTGGTGGTGTTTGATTAAATGTTTGAGTGGTATGAATGGGTGTTAGAGAGATGTGTGAAGTAGAGGAGTTATAGAGAGAGTTGTGAGAAGGAAGTGGAGTGATAAGGAGGGGGAGGAAACCCATTTCTTGCTGCCCTTAACAGCAGCAACCTCCATTACACTGTCAAACAGCCCAATGTAAACCCCATCCTCTTCACTATTAAAACAGTCCATAATCCATTCATGGCTGTCATGTTAACCCCTTCAAACAGTCCCCTTTGTCACTCCTTAACACCACAACCAATACCCCCATACACTGCTGTCCATTTTGCCAATAGAACAGCCTTCGGGACAGCTCTTGGCTATTCCCCTAAACCCCATGGCTGTCCCCAACTTTTGCCTCAAATCAGTCCATAACTTTCCCCTATATGACAGCCCCCAACAGTCCACCAATACCCTTATTTCATGGCTATCACTAGCAGTCCTACATACCCCAAATTTTGTCCTGTTTTGGCCAATGTTGGCTATCCACTTGCTGTCAAGAACAGCCCCCAAAACCACCTTCATGACAGTCCCCCTCTTGTCCAATATCAGTCCCAAATATCACCCTATATGGCTGTCATTGCACCTCATCCAACACCCAAATAACAGCCCTTCAAACCCATCAATTTCAGTCCACAAACATGCCATACCTGTCCCCTTTAGCCTTGTGTGTGTATGAATTTGTGAGTTGAGCTATGTGTGTGTGAGTGTTTGTGAGGTTGTGTGTGTGAGGGCCTATGAGTGTGGTTAAGTAACCTATAGTTTGGCCTATGTCTAAACTAGTAGGAAAGCCTATAGGAGAGCCTATTAGAGTGTGATATTTGTGAGAGGGTTGTATGTAGATGAGTGTGATAGGTTATGAGGGTAAATACATGATATGGGTAAGGTAGGTAATAAGGTAAAATCTATACATGTCCTAACATGGCCTAGATACCTAGGATACCTATTTTCCTTGGTAGGTAAACCTTAGATAGGTTGATATCTAGCTACCCTAAGGAGTCTAGGTTAGTACCATGGGTATTTGCAGAGTTTCCTTGGGATTGGACAAGGTATCGGGATTTACCTTGGTAAGGTAATGCTAGTTTTGCCTAGGAATAGGGTATTTGTGTTAGAAGTCTAAGATAGAGTTAGAACTTGATTCCCGTGGTTGGTAATGATCAAATATGGTGCTCATAGACTAGTTTTGACGTCGGTTGACCTTTTTGACCAAAAGTCAACAAAAGTCAACCGAGAGTCAAACTTAGCCTTTAAGCGACCCAATTTGACCGAAATCAAACCAGAGTTGACCAGTTGACTAAAAGTCAACAGTTGGTCAACATTAGACTAGTTTGACCTAGAGTTGACCCAGGGTTGACTCAGTGTTGACCAGAGTTGACCAGAGTTGACTTTTTGACCAAAAGTCAACTATAAGTCAACCTTTGACCCCGTTTGACCTAGTTTGACTTGGATTGACTCCTAGTGACCTAGTATGAGCCAGTATGACCTAGTGTGACTCAGTCTGACCTAGATTGACCTAGTTTTGACTTAGACTTGCATTCATGACTTGAATTAGCTTCCTATTTCAGTATTTAGTCCTGTTTGACTCATAGTATCTTATTTTAGGTCTGTGATCACTCTGAGCGTCTGTTCACTCTATCAGCTCAGGACCACAGGCGAGTACATTCACTGATAGTTTTCATTGGCTTGATATCTGCTATATCCGATTCAGCTGTAGTGTTATACTCGATTTCCAGTCACGACAGTTCACGGACTAGATATGTTGGATCATGACATGGGATGTTATTCCTAGAGTTACATGGTATATTGGTACATATTCTGTCTTATTTCAGTGTATTGGTATAGACACCAATTTCAAAAGGGGACTTGCTACCCTCTTATGGAATCCCGTGTCATAACGTGTCATGTCCAGATCCATTGTACTATTCGGGGATGGGGAGTTATTAGTGGTTATGTGATCAAATTCCCACATGGTTTTATAGCATATGGTTCATAGCTATACCCTCGCCTCACGACGGGTAAAGCCTTACCCTATACGGTTCATAGCTTTCCATGGTGACTGGCCTTATCGTTCTATTATATACAGGGTTCATAGCCGGTCGGATGGAAAGCCTGAGCATATTTTTCCCAAGCCGATCACATGATACACTAATAATTCAAGGCACCTTTTATATTTATTGTCTTGGTGACTAAGTTCTGTTCGGGAGAAGGGTTACAGCCCCGGTCCTTGTTTGGTTTAGGGGTTGTAACTCGGTTTCCGAATAGTTCCCAAGTCGCCCTATATACATTCATATCGTCGTCTTTTCAGTACTCACATCATGATATGTATTTCCAGTTGATTTTGTCTTGTATTTCATTACACTGTCTCTTATAGAATTTGTCAATTCATATGGAACTGCTGTTGGTGTTTGTACTTGCTCATTTTCCTGACAGGATACCGTTGACATATTACAGATGATTCCGAGGCTGATTGCCCGACCTACTATGGGGTAGAGTCTGACGGAGTAGACTTAGACAGTGGCTTGTTGGTAAAGCCACTAGATTTTGCTCACCCTGAGTAGTATAGCTAGTTAGGTTTGCCTGGCCTGCGAGCCAGCTAGCACTGTCAGTTTTAGTATCTATTATATATTTTCTGAGACCTTGGATGTTTCTGTATAGCTCTGACTTGTGGATCTTGGACTCATTTCCTGTTTTATCTATCGTATTTTTCTTTCCATGCTATCTACCTTAGTTTGATATATGTGATTGAGACTGTATTGCTATGTCACCTCCATTCGGAGTGTATATACTGTACAGGTACATTTATCAGGTTTTAGTCGTAGTATTTACAGACCCTATATACAGCGTTCTACCGCCGATACTGCGGCGTAGGCTGGACGTAACCACGTACTCGTGCCCCTCTTCAGGGTGCGGGTCGTGACAAACACTGACCTTTGAGATTAAAATTCTCTTCAACTAATGCCCAAGTGGCTGTAAGATGATGTACAATGATGCTCCATCCCTATGGTGATAGTGTTCCTGTGTGATTTGGCTAGGATGAGTTTTAAAACTTTTAATAGATCCAAGTATGATTATGCAGGGTTGACTCCAATCACCAACTCTTTAAAGACTTATCTATGTGAGAGGTCATAAAAGCCACGACAATGGGACAAGACGATCTCAAACAACTTTCATGAATAAGGAAGAAGTGCACATGACCAATTAAAAGTGCTGGCCCGATAGACCCAAGAACTTCTAGCATATTATGTGTGTTATTTTCTGAATCTGGTTCAAGAAGTCTGATTCAAGCGTAGTTCATCAAATACTTATTTAGATAAAGATAGCAGTCACTAAGTGAGATTCAAGGCTGTAGTCCCATCTCACATATTTCATAGTATTCATTTGTCCAGAAATTCTATACTCTTATTCTTTTAGTTGTCATCTTTGCTTTCGAAACTTGATTTTTTGAGGGAAGATTATTGTATATTTTATTGCAGGAAAAAAAACCAACTCCCTAAAATATGTTTTTTTTTTTGAATTTTTTGGCCTTCATTATATCCATTGGAATATTCATGGGTCATAAATTTGCGACAAAATATATTTATGGAACTAATAGTCTCATTATCAGGTTGTTAATTGTTATTATGACCATTTATTCTTGTGGGTAAAGGGGCTGGTTTTATATGTTCTATATTCCTTTGTTTTGGAAGTCATTCCTTGCCGACTAGGCTACAAGAATTCTGTACCTCCACCTCTTCTCCTTTATTCCATACATTTGCATTCATTCTAAACTCTGGGCCACCGGGTCGATTCTTCTGAAGTTGTGTGCGGTGACAGAAAGTCGGTAGAAAGGGGATCTTACCTCTAGGAGGAATTCGAAAAAAATTTGCACATGGATCTCGAACATTTCTCTTCGGGCAGTGCTTCGTGCTCGACTCTTTCCGAAGACCGGTAACACTAACTTAATTTCTCGGTCTAATCTCTTCTCTAAAAGGAAAAAGTTAAGTAAATTTCCAACAACAACAGCCAGCAGTCTTATGCGCACATAGTGTTCTATGCGCCACAGAGAGCAAAGCTTGCTCATTTGAATTCCATGTTCCCGAAGGTGACCTAGGACATTCCAGAAGTTCATTTGTGAACTTGATGGTTCCTGGAGACAGATCGCCAACAGGGCAAATTTTGCTTTGAGTAACAGTGCCCTTGTTCACCCTAGCAAGGAGATTGATTTTTGTATTTTTCTTCTTATATTTTAGGGATATTTTGTAAAACCTCCCCTAAATAATGAGCTAATTTGCGAAATACCCCCTAAAGATCTCGAATTGGTAAAACCTCCTTTCCGTCAAGACGGTGTTTAATTTTGGGTGACGTGGCTATCCGTGTGTGGCTTTTCCCAGTCAGACGAAAATACCCCTGCGTACGTGGCTTTTCCCCCTCTCTCTCTCTCCTCTCTCTCTCTCTCTAACGGTCATCTTCTTCCTCTCTTACTTTTCCTCTAACCTATTTATACCGATCATCTTCCTCATCTTTCACTTGATCCTCTTCCAGCGTACAACTTGTCTACCAAAGATCAGGTTCCTACAAGCATGGGGGTGTTTCTTCATCTCTAGAGAAGGAGGCAATTTCTGCCATTAAAGGAGGAAACACAAATTATTCTAATTACAGTAAGGAGGAAACACAAATTATTCTATTTACAGTAAGGAGAAAACACAAATTAAGCAGCAAGCGAAAAAGACAACCAAAGTCAGCCCAGCCACGCTCAAAGCTGTTGGACATTTTTTATTTTGAAACTTAAACTCTCACACACATTCTTCTTCTTGTTGTTGTCGAACACGGCACTACTTTCCTCGTCCACCAGCGACACCGACTCCCTCTCCGCCTTCCGCGCCCTCGTCGACGCCCACGGCAACCTGGCCTCCAACTGGACCGGCCCCGACGCCTGCTCCTCGCGCTGGGTCGGCGTGGGCTGCTCCGGCGGGGCTCCATCGCGAGCGTGTCGAACGTGGCCGGGTGCTCGAAGGGGACGTGGCTCCAGGAGGAAGAAGGGGAAGGGGGATGGAGGAAGGGTAATTTGGAAATTTCATAAAATTTGGAAAACAGAGTTGTGGCCACGTATGCAACAATTGCCACGTCACCCAAAATTAAACACCGTCTTGACGGAAAGGAAGTTTTACCAATTCGAGATCTTTAGGGGGTATTTCGCAAATTAGCCCATTATTTAGGGGAGGTTTTACAAAATATCCCTATATTTTATTCTATCTTATTATATCGTCTGCAAACGTAAAGAGAAGAACACTTTTGACTTTGTTATTGTACTTTATATTTTTTTGGAAGTCAGTTGGTAACATGTCATATAGTGCTTCATTGGTGTTGTGGATCAAGTGGAGAGCAGATTCGATAGTTTTGCGCAAATCTTTACCCCCTCACAGGACCTCTCCATCTTTTGATCTGTCGGGACTAAAAATTGTTCCAAATTTCTTCAAATTTTTTTTTTGTTGGAAAGGCTTTTGTCAACACTAGCTCGCAAAGAAGCGAAAAAAATGTCGGCCATTATTCTCTGATGCCTTAACCTGTTCAAAGTTCGATCTTGAATTGGTCTCTAGAGACTCTATTCTTTTTTTTTTCCTCTCTTTCTTCTACAGTCTCAAGTTGGTGGCTACAGATACCACATGTTCTTCCAACCAAGCGCATGATCAACCAAGTAGTTGTACCTACACACTATATCACTCTATCACCTTCAAATATAGTTCAAGCCATACTCATCCGATACTCCCCACCACAACTGCAAGCAGCTAGCTAAACATGTCAATAATTGCAGAGATGCCGGGGATTTTTCAAGTACTCTCCGACTACACTGTGAAGCGATTCCCCGTGCCGACTGCTGCGGCGTCGCCCGACTTCTCGAACGGCTACAAGTCCAAAGACGTGGTCATCGACGACACAAAGCCCGTCACCGCAAGAATCTACGTCCCCGACACCGGAGACCAGTTACGTCCCCTCCCCGTCATCGTCTACTTCCACGGAGGCGGCTTCTACGTCTGCTCGACGACGTGGACGAGCTACGACCGTTTCCTCGGCGGCCTGTGCGCGAAGTCGCAGGCGTTGATCCTCTCGGTGGACTACCGTCTCGCACCTGAGCACAAGATCCCCGCCGCCTACGACGACTGCTACAGCTCGCTGCAGTGGCTGGCGAGCAACTCTGGCGCCGAGGCTTGGCTGGAGAGAGCCGACCTCTCTCGGGTTTTCCTCTCCGGGGAGAGCGCGGGAGGGAACATAGTGCACCATGTCATGCTCCGCGTCATCCGCGATCGCATAGAAGGTGTCAGCATCGTGGGGCTGATGATCACCCATCCGTCCTTCGGGGGCGAGGAGAGGCTGGAGTACGAGAAAGCCGAGGGATTCGAGAGACGGGCGGGGATGGCGGATGTGGCTTGGCGGCTGAGCTTGCCGGAAGGAGCTGATAGGGACCACTGGGCGAGCAATTTCGAGAAGGGGGAGGCGGCGCTGGACTGGCGGAAGTTCCCGGCGGCGAAGGTGTTTCTCGCGGGGCTGGATTTTCTCAAGGAGAGGGGCATCAAGTATGCCGAGTTCCTCGAGAAGAATGGAGTGGAAGTCGAGGTGGCCGTTACCGAAGGCCAAGACCACGCGTTCCATGTTGTCAGTCCCGACTCGCAGGCGGCCACTCGCTTGCTCCAGGGCCAGATGGCGGAGTTCGTCCTTCGACACTAAGGTAGGTGATCATGCCGAAGTTTCGAGAAGTGAGGTTCTCTACTGTTGGTACAGGTACCCGTGTCCAGTATCTTCAACTTGTGTCGTATGCAAGCTGATACTTTCCTGGGCGTAGCGTTGTTTTGTTAAAACTCTCTTTAATAAATCATGCACGTTGAGAGGAGTTCGCTCTTTTATGTGTAACTTTGTGTTTGAATGTAAAACTTGGCACTCTTTTGTATATGATTTGTCTGTGAATGTTTCTAAATATGTATTTGTGCACTTTAATTGGGTCATCTTGATAATTGATAGCCCAAGTCCATCACATGTTGGGTTTGCAGTACGGAGGATGAAGCACTCTGTGTGGGGGGGGGGGGGGGGGGGGGGGGGGGGGTTCACTTCCGGAGCCTACCGGATCTTCTGCTAGATATCTGGTTTTCACTTCCGGAGCCTACCGGATCTTCTGCTAGATATCTGTCGGAATTTACAACAAAAATGCTAAGGTTACAACCATATTTGGTTCTAAACTGTTGGTCAGTTTTCTAATGATGAATAACATTTATTAAGTCTTATAAATAGGAAGTTAGGGTAGGATCAAAGAAGATTTCACCGTCCTAAAAGTTCACTAGATGTTAGTAGAAAAATGACTTTTGAAGTAGGATTGTCCCATTAAATCGAGATCATCACCGTTGAAACAGTGAATGAGAAAGTCTTTCTAAAATTTTGTCATAAAGTTATTTTCTGAGTATCGAGATTCTGAATTTGCGTTTGGTTAATTTTATCTGAAAAATAATTTTTAAAAACAAAAATTGAAAATGTTGTTTGGTAAAATATTTTTAGAAAGCAATTTTTTAACTGTCCAATTGTATCCCTCCCAAAATTGTTCGTGTCCACGTGTGTTCGAATTCTCTTCGACGTCTACGACGAGGTCCGATGGACGAGCTCAACACAAAGCCTGCCGTTACCACAAATGAGAGGCTGCGGTTGCCATGACCTCAATCTCAGTCGCGGGAATCACCGTGTGCGACGGCCACCCGCAGCTCCGGCGTCTAGGGCTCAGGCGAGTTCGTCGGACGACGGGACATCGTTGGCGAGTTTGTCGTGCGGGCTGCGGGGCGTCATCGGCGAGTTCGACTGGAGTCGTCGTGCGGCGAGTTCGTCGGACGGTGGGGCATCGTTTGCGAGTTTGACTGGAGGCGTCGTGCGACGAGTTCGCCGTGCGGGCGGCAGGGCGTCATGGAGGAGGAGGGCAGAGGCGGAGGAGGGGGAACTCAAGGAGGGGGAGGGCGGAGGAGGAGCTCAAGGGGGCGGAGGAGGAGGAGCTCAAGGAGGGGGAGGGCGGAGGAGGAGGAGCTCAAGGAGGGGGAGGGCGGAGGAGGAGGAGGGGGAGGGCGGAGGAGGAGGAGCTCAAGGAGGGGGAGGGCGGAGGAGGAGGAGGAGGAAGAGGAGGTCGAGGGGAGGAAGAAAGAGCTTAGTCCTCCGCCATCGATCGAGCTTAGTCCTCGGCCGCCGTCCTTTCGAAGCTCTTCCCCAAATTCTGCCGGGTGAGGGAGAGGAGAGGAAGAGAGGAAAAAAATTTTGGAGGAAAGAGAATCGAGGGGTGAGAGGGAAGGGAAGGTTTGGGGGGACCCGCCAACAGTAGAAACAGTACATAAATTGTGCCGAGAAAAAAACTTTTGGCTCATCTCTAAAATCGAAGTTATAACATTAGTTTTTTCAGAATTTTTTTTTGAGTGTAAATATGGGCCACTCAACCAACAGTTTTCTGCTGTTGTAATCTTTAAACTCAGAAAACTGAGTTTAAACTTACAACCAAACGGGCCTTAATTTTTCTTCACTTAATTAATTAACTCTGAATTTTTTTTTCAGCTCAATCATACCAGACCCTTGAGATATATAAAAACTAATGAAAAAGGTGTACAAGCAACTTGAAAAGAAGGATAGGTATCTGATTTGAAATGAGATGTGGATGGGCTTGGATGGTTTTCCCAAACTGACTACCAACAGGACAAGAAAGGTGCTGGTCAGTGATTCCAAATTGGTTCAATAATTCAACATTTTTTTATTACTTCCCTCAATTATCACCATCTCTCTATCGAAATTTTGGAACTATTGTCACGTCTATCACAAGAAGAAGAGTAGCAGCGGCTATTGGGACCAGAGACGCATAACAAATGGTACCACAGATTCCAAACAAAATAGAAGAATTCCAACATGTTAAGATGGCTAAGAAAGAACAAACTATGTTGTGATGGAAGCCACGGTCACCCGCAAGACGTGTAAACACTTTTTAAATAAAAAATTTGCAAACACAATAGCAGTAGGCCCTTTGTCCCAAATGTCCGATTTCTTGCACTTTTCAAGAAAAATAAAAATAAGATATGAGATGGTAAAGAAAAACTTAGGGCCCGTTTGGTTGTCCTTTTAAACTCAATTTTCTGAGTTTAAACTCCAAATTGGAGCAAAACTGTGTTTGGACAAAACATTTGAGAAAGTAGTTTCCCAAATTATTTTGAGAGAGCAGTTGTTTAAACTCAGCTTTTAGGAAGTAGATAAAACTTGTTTTCTGAAAAGTCTTTTGGCCACAGCAGCTGGGTCCCACCCCCACACCCCCCTCTCCCCAACTCTCTCTCTTTCTCTCTCTCCAAAGAAACCACCCGACCCTTCTTCTCTTCCGGTCCTCTCTGCTCCTCCACAGCCTCCCTGTCAGCTGGAGGCGGTACGAAGACCGCGGCGGACGGTGGTGGTGTTGTCGAAGACCGCGGCGGACGGTGGTGGTGTTGTCGAAGACCGCGGCGGACGCAGTGGATGCGACGGTGGTGGTGGACGCTGTGGGGGAGGACGGGGTCGGAGGGGGACGCGGTGGAGGCGTCGACCAACTCCAGAGACGCGTCGTTCTCCACGCGGTGGGGGGAGGGGGTGGGGACGCGTCGTTCAACTCCGGGGAGCCGGTCGACTCCGGGGTGGAGAGCGGTGGAGGTCAACTCTCATGGCGGTTCTCCACGCGGTGGGGGTGGGGACGCTTCCTCCACCTCGCCATGGCGGTTCTCCACGAGCCGTGTCGACCAACTCCGGAGAGACATCGTCGACTCCGGGACTCCGGGTGGAGAGCGGTGGTGAAAGGACTCGAAAAAATTGGACACAAATATTATGGACACAGCAAGATAGGTGTCAGAGAATTAGACACAAAAAATTGGACACAAAATTATGAACACAATATATTTATAATTATTTATATAATTTGGAAAAAATTACCAAACATAATTTAAAATTTTTTTTTTAGAAAATTATTTTCCAGATGAAAGTTAACCAAACGCAAACTCAAAACTTTTATATTTAGAAAAGTACTTTATAACTTACTTTCAGAAAATTGTTTTCAGAAAAAAATTTCAGAAAGCATATCCAAACGGACCCTTAAGTTTTCCAACGAATTTTTACCGTTAGGAACGCAAATTTTCCTAACACCTAAAAACCGTTGGGAGCACAAATTTTTCCAACACTTAATAACTGTTAAGAAAGCAAAATTTTCCAACGATAAAAAACCGTTAGGAATGGATCCATAATTTTTTTTTTAAAAAAGCGGCTCTATTTAACCTGTGATGGCTCTGTTGAATCCACTCATATAAACCATTATTCATTATGACAATACAATTTACATTACATTTTACACAAGAACACAACTACATCATAAACTAACTCCTACAAAGTGAATCTGATACATAAGTTTACATACAAGTATGAGATAGTCGTCACCATGCTCTCAAGCAGAAATATTGGCTTAATTAAGCATTCTCAGCAGCCTGTTTTTCAGCCATATGTGATACGGGGAGAAGTGAGCAAATATGGTTGTGGTCACCGTATACCTTGTCTACACGCCCTGATGAATAAGCCACAAAATCGTCATTGTTAGTGTTACTAGTGTGCAGCTATATTCAGAGTGACCAAGTTATCTTGCCATGTTTATGGAAACAAACTACAATATTACCTGTAGAAGGCCCGAACTTGGAACCTCAGAGCCATGCAGCAGGGAATGCAGAAGTTGAATCAAGAAATGTAGACCACTTACCTTGTACTCAGCATCTTCTGAAATATGCTCCTTCAAAATGGAATATAGTACTGGAAACTGCATGTCTAGGTCTGCACTTAAATGCATCTGTCTAACCTACTATTTCATGAGCATGCACCAAAAGATTAGGATATTTTTATTGCTACGAAATTTGATAAAACTGTGCCAGTATAAACAGTGAATGGTGTTGGAGTGGGTGGAGTTCCCAACCTATGTGGAGAAGATCCCGGAGTGCGACGAGCGCCGTCCGATGTCGGAGAAGCTCGGGAAGTAGGCGACGCGGAGTTGCTGCTGCTACTGCCAACCCAAAGGGGGGTTCTGGACTGGGGCTGCCGAGTTCGGGCCGAACTCGGTCCCAGGGCGAGTTCGGGCCGAACTCGGTCTGGCCACTCCAGAATATGGCCGATAGGTTATGTTAGCCCGACACAGAGTTCTGGCCGAACTCTGTGTCGTCGGGGCTGAGCGGAAATTTGGGGTGATTTTTCACCATTGGATCTAATCAAACGGTCCAGATTTGTTGCGGGATTAGGGAGTTAAGTTGGGATTTCCAAGCCCTAATCTATTGTAACACAATCGTAGAACACACAAGGAAAAAGAGAGAGAAAGGAGGCAAGAGTGCCATTACAACTTTGGAAGAGAAGACAGAGGATCGAAGGTATTTTTCGAAGGAGAATCGGATTCGGGTAATCTCTACTCGTCGTTCTTGTTCTTCGTAGCCTTGTAATCATTGTTCTTACTTCTGAGTGTTGTGGGGATCCGATTTGGATCGGGAGGAGTTTGTAGAGGGTGTAATTCTTCTATTCCATTAGTGGAGGCTTCTCAGGGTTGGACTCCAATCGTTTCGTGGTTTTTTTTCGCAAGGGTTTTTCCACGTCAAAAATTCTCTGTGTCTGCGTGGATTGTTTTGTGTGATTGTTTTTGGGTTCGTGCGTTGTATTACTCGGTCCTCTCGCAGGTACTCTCCGGTTTGGGGAAAGGTTTCCGCGTTTCTTTCCCATCAGAGTGGTATCAGAGCCAGGTTCTGGAATTCAGAAGGGTGTCAGGAGTTGACAGAAACCAGAAAGGAGAGATGGACGCGAAGCCGGTGCGCATGGTGAACCTGAACGGCACAAACTATCATTATTGGCGGAGCAAGATGAAGGATTTGCTGTTTGTCAAGAAGCTGTATCTACCCGTATTTGCATCCGAGAAGCCCAGTGATAAATCCGAGGAGGACTGGACATTCGAGCATATACAGGTGTGTGGGTACATACGGCAGTTTGTTGATGAGAACGTGTACAACCACGTTGCCAATATTGAGCACGCGAAGACGTTGTGGGATAAGCTGGAATCCTTGTATGCGAAGAAGACCGGGGTAAACAAGTTGTTCCTGATCCGGACGATGATGGGTCTGCGGTACAAGGATAGGGCGTCTATTTTGGATCACTTGAGTGAGTTCCAGGGCGTGGTTGACCAGCTGTCTTCAATGGGAGTCAAGTTCGACGACGAAGTTCCGGGACTATGGCTGCTGTGTACATTGCCAGACTCGTAGGAGACCGTACGAGTATCTATGATCGCTTCTGCTCCAGAGGGCGTGGTCAGTCTGGAGTTTGCCAAGAGCGGGGTGCTGAATGAAGAGATGCGGAGACGTTCTCAGGGCACTTCATCCACATCCCACCACTCAGAGGCATTGGTTTCAGAGAGCCGCGGAAGGGGCAAAAGCAGGGGTCCAGGTGGTGGCAGAGACAAGAGTAGGGGGAAGTCCAAGGGTCGTTACGAGGACTCAGAGTGTTACCATTGTGGTAAGAAGGGCCACATCAAGCGGAACGATTTCGCTTGGAAGAGAGAGAAGAAGGGCGACAAGGAAAAGCAAGAAGAGAACACTACAGCGGCGGCCTCGATGCATGGAGGCGATGTGATCGTCGTAGGTGACGAGGTCATTACTAACCTCGCCTGCGATGACAATTCTTGGCTGGTGGACTCAGGGGCTTCAGCACATGTGTCTCACAACAGGGCACTATTTGCCACTTACACAACAGGCGACTGTGGAGTGTTGAAGATGGGCAATGGAGATGTGTCGAAGGCGGTTGCCGTTGGAGATGTGCATTTGAGAAAGAAGACGGGTGCGGTTCTTGTTCTCAAAGATGTTCGTCATGTCCCTGATATCCGTTTCAACCTGGTGTCGGTTGGAAGGTTGGATGACGAGGGATTCTTCAGTCTCTTCGGGAACAGTCAGTGGAAGCTTTCCAGAGGTTCGATGGTGATTGCCAGAGGAAGCAAGAAGTCCGGTCTCCACTATATGGAGGGGAGCGCACATGGGGCACAGGAGGTGAACGCAGTCAGTGATGCGTCTACCGAGTTGTGGCACAGGCGGCTCGGCCATATCAGCGAGAAAGGGATGAGCTACTTGATGAACAGGAAGGTGATTCCGGGGCTCAAGTCTACAAAGTTGGAGAAGTGCACGCACTGTTTAGCTGGGAAGCAAAATAGGGTGTCTTTCCAAAGTCACCCAAGTTCGAGGAAGCCGGCGTTGCTCGAGTTGATTCACTCGGATGTCTGCGGTCCTATGAAGGTAAAATCTCTTGGTGATGCTTCTTACTTTGTTACCTTTATTGATGACTGTTCCAGGAAGGTTTGGGTCTATGCCTTAAAGACCAAGGATCAGGTGCTGCCTACTTTCAAGGAGTTTCAGGCCTCTGTTGAAAGGAAGACGTGCAAGAAGTTGTTGTATGTTCGGTCCGACAATGGCGGCGAATACATCGGTCCCTTTGATGCGTATTGCAGAGAGCAAGGGATACGACACCAGAAAACTCCGCCAAAGACACCTCAGCTCAATGGTGTAGCAGAGCGCATGAACAGGACACTGATGGAGAGGGTGCGATGTTTGCTGTCAGAAGCAAACTTGCCGGGCAGTTACTGGGATGAGGCTCTTCTCACAGCTGCTTATGTTATTAATTTGTCTCCTAGTGCTCCTTTGCAGGGTGATGTACCTGACAAAGTATGGTACGGCAAAGAGCCGTCATACAATCACCTGCGGGCGTTTGGTTGTAAGGCCTTCGTGCATGTACCGAAGGACAAGAGGACCAAACTTGAGCCGAAGACGAGGCGATGCGTCTTTGTCGGCTACGGTCGGAATGAGTTTAGCTATAGACTCTACGACCCGGTGGAAGGAAAGCTCTACAGAAGCAGGGACGTGGTGTTCGTCGAGGATCAGACCATGACCAACACTCAGGATTCCGAGACGCCTTCTGAGGCTGAGGAATTGCCTGAGTTAGAGTCATTTCGCTTCGAGCAGTTTCCAGAGGACATCGCAGAGGATCCAGTTGTAGGGGAGCCGGTACATGGAGTTGCTCCCAACCTTGATCATCAGCCTGCTGATGGTGGTCAGGGTGTCCCTTAGGAGGATGAGCATGCCGGAGAGGCAGTTCCTAAAGGGGAGGAGGCTGTTGGTATACAGCCAGCACCAGTGGCTCCACTGAGAAGGAGTGACAGGGATCGTCGACCATCTACGAGATACTCACCGGATGAGTATGTGCTACTGACTGACGGGGGAGAGCCCGAAAGTTTTGCAGAGGCTATGGAAGACGAACACAGGCAGGAGTGGATGGAGGCTATGCAGGAGGAGATGAGTTCCTTGCACACCAATTCCACTTATGATCTGGTGCGGTTGCCAAAGGGCAAGAAGGCTTTGAAGAATCGATGGATGTTCATAGTGAAGCAGACGGATGATGCTACTCGCCCTCGATACAAAGCGAGGCTGGTAGTTAAAGGCTACGGTCAGCGGAAAGACGTGGATTATGATGAGATCTTTTCGCCTGTCGTCAAGCATTCGTCTATTCGGGTGGTGCTAACATTAGCAGCCAGTCTCGACTTGGAGGTCGAGCAGATGGATGTGAAGACGGCATTCCTCCACGATGATCTTGAGGAGGAGTTATACATAGAGCAGCCAGAGGGATTATGTGAGAAGGACAAGTCACATTTGGTCTGCCGGTTGAGGAAGAGCTTGTCTGAAGCAGGCTCCGAGGCAGTGGTACAGAAAGTTCGAGTCGTTTATGGGAGAGCATGGTTATGCACGGACGACGTCGGACCACTGTGTATTTGTGAGGTCTTTTGACGATGATGATTTCATCATTTTGTTGCTCTATGTTGATGATATGCTATTAGTGGGTTGGAATGCCACTAGGATAGCGGAGCTGAAGCGCCAACTGGGCGCGGCCTTCTCTATGAAGGATTTGGGCGCAGCGAAGACTATTCTTGGAATGGAGATCAGCTGAGAGAGAGAGTCCAAGCTGCTACACTTGTCCCAAAAGAAGTACATTCACCGGGTACTTCAGCGTTTCGGGATGGACGGGTCGAAGAAAGTGAGTTCCCCTCTTGCGGCTCACTTTAAGCTCACTGAGGAGCAGTGTCCATCTACCGAGGGCGAAAAGGAAGATATGGAGCGGGTTCCATATGCCTCAGCTGTGGGAAGTGTCACGACCCGCACCCTAGAGTTAGGGCACGAGAACGTAACGACGCCCAGCCTACGCCGCAGTGTCGGCGGTAGAACGCTGTCCTAGGTCTCATGCATCTACCAGTATAAGACTAAACAGTTTATACTCCCCGAATGGGGGTGACATATCAGATACAGACTCAATCACATCTAGGGTAGAGCATGATAAGGATAGATAAAACATGAAATCTAAATAAATACAGGAGATAGAAGTCTAAGTGTCTAAGATACATGAACCCAGAAGTACATCTCAAAACTCAAATAAAGATACAGTAATCCACAAAGTAAATACAACTCCAGACAAAATGAAATAACTACCTAAACAAACCCTACTGTGTCTCCTCTAGGCTAGCAGGTACCTCCAGGCTATCTGTAAAATTTATCAACAGGTCCAGTCAGGACTGGAGCGAGCACAGTACATCTCAACATATCATAGCAGGTTAGAAAACATATAACATGCAGTAAAGTAAGATACAGGTACTGAGGAAAAAGTAGTATGTAAACAGGAGAGCTGTAATAGAAATATCTACTATACATAAAGAGCTAGCATGTGACTAGTGAGTCAGAGTAAAACATGAACATGTAAATGGCCTGGGATGATTCAATGAAGACACTACGGAATGATTCAATGAAGATACTACTGGTGTATTATTCACATGTCCACTTCTACTCCCCCGTACCCCCAATCAATACACAATGATCCAGCCATGTTATGTTATATGATTCCATGCAAGGCCCGCGAAGGGTGATACATGGATGTCCCATAAATGGGGAGTCTGGGGGTTACCCAACTGTGTAAGATTCAAGAGACTCTGTGATCATGAGGGTACATGTCACAAGTAATCAAGTGAACCAAGAAGCATAGTGATACGCCATGTAAGTGAAACGCACAGAACACGTAGTACCCGATGCTCCATAAGGATAACATCTCAAGAAAGGATCCATATAGTACCAATCCGTGTGACCGTCGTGACAGTACAAGTAAAGTAATCTACTGCAGGAAATAATTCTAAGCAGGATATGAAATGATCAGAGAATGTACTCGCCTCGATAACCTGAACAACCGATAAGTATAGGAGGTCCTACTGAAGCCACAGAGTCCTATTTAAAGCAACACAGGTTACAAGGTGTTCAAGTTGAAATAAATGAATCTCTATAATCAATCTACATTATTCTAGGTTCTTCTAAGTCAAAACAACTCTAGGTCGACTCCGGTCAATAATCTAGTCAAACTAGGTCAAGTGTTGACTTATAGTTGACTTTGGGTCAACTGGTCAACTCTGGTCAAACAGGGTCAATTCTAGTCTAATAATAAGTGTACTTCGTTATTTGTACGTCGAAACTTACAACACGTAAATCGAGATAAGAGGATTATCGGTAAGGTTGATAATCTTATTATAGTGATCCACGTATCCAACTTGTCAATTTCAGCGATGTGAGATCACTGGAATTGGCTTATCTCAGTTTCGTTGTACTAATCCCGAAATACGAACATTATATGAATTAATTATTAATTAATTATAAAAAGGTTAAACTCAGAAAAATTATCAACAACATTGTCGGACGATGAAATGAACATCGCCAACGTGTCCAGAATGGTCAAATTAGCTAGGATAGCCTACCCAACGGTCCAATTTGGACACAGGGACAAAAAGGTAATTTCGGGCCAAAACGGTGTCCGTGTCGGAGCCGTTTTGCACCGAAATACATGCAAGAAAATAAGTCTACAAAATATAACAAATTATATGTCCACGAAACCAGAATATCGATACGAACCCAACGGTATCTCCAGAATTGGATTCCGTTGACCCGATCTTATTTTGGCCCGTTGACCAGAACTTGAAATTCCGGTTTGTACGGAAATACGTGCCGGAGCCAAGGTTCTCAAAACTCAGCAAACTACCTGTCAACGAGTCCAAAATGATGATACGAACTCAACGGTATCTCCGGAATTGGATTCCGATGAGCCGATCTCAAAATGACCCGTTGACCCGGATATTGGTATCCGACTTGCACCGAAATGCGTGCCAGATCCAATGTCCACCAAAACCTAGCAAATTATATGTCAACGAGTCCAGAATGATGATACAAACTCAACGGTATATCCGGAATTGGATTCCGATGAGCCGGCGTCAAAAAGTCCCGTTGACCCAGAAAGTGGGACCCGTTTTGCACCGAAAAACGTGCCCGGGCCCACGTTCTCCAAATCTAACAAATTTTATATGAAAATATGCCAGAACGACGCCACAAGTCTAATGGTGGTGTCAGAAATGAAATCTGGAGTCCCGTGTTCAAAAATGGAATTTTACAAGTTGGAAATTATGAATTCGGACGACCAACTTTGGCGTCGAATTCAACCAATCAAACAAGCTCACAATGAAACGAAACTGGAGGGGTAGTAAGAGGGTTATACCAGCTTCGCATTGGAACTGGTAGCACGCCAAACGGAGCTGCGGTGGAGGAGATACAAGCTGACGAAGTTGGCCCCGCAAAACTGTCCAAATTTAATACAATTTAAACGGTCAACTTGGTGGCCGGTTTTGATGTATCAAACGATAAAATTAACGGACGAAAATTGACATGAGAGAAGGTGGATATACCAAGATTGTGACGGAGCAAAGAAATCGCCGATCCAACGGTCGGATATCCGGGAAAACGTGTCCGAAGTTGCTGCGACGGGGAGCCAAAACGAACTTCATTTTGCGCGTCACGACGGGACGTCGTTCAAAACGCACGAATCGCCTCGACGGCGCGTCCCGGAGGATGTTGGCCGCCATGGGACTGCTCGCCGGAGTGCGCCCGGCCTATGGGGGGTCAGCCACGCCGACCACGGCGGATGTGGCGCCGGCGGCGACGCCTGAACGCGCCCGTAGGGCCGTTCCCGGCCATTGCACAGGCTGCTGTGCTTGCAGGCTGCGCGCAGGTGTTGCGCGGCCTAGCCCGGCCCGGCGGAGGCGGGCGACGCGCGGCCTGGTGCGGCGGGGTGGCGCGCGAACGTGCGGTGGAGGAATGGTGGTCGGCCGGATTGTGAAGGGGGTGGTGATTGGTTGATGGTGGTGGTGCTAAGGTGGAGTTGGAGGAGGAGAGGAGAGAAGATGGTCGGGGTGGTGCGGTGGTGGCCAGCCGACCAGGGTGGCCGGCGGCGAGCTGGCCAGGGGCTCGGCCTAGGTGGCCAGAGCCTTGGCCAGGGAGGGGTCGGGTTACATGGGTAGCTGCTATGTTAGGTTGATGTAGTTTTTGTATGTAGGAGTTGTTGTATTGTTTTGAATGTGTGAGAACAATGAAAAAATGAAGAGAGAGAATGAGAGGATAAGAGAGAGAGAGATGAAAAGTTGATCCCCACAATTTTAGGGCCGGCCACATGGCCATGGGGGATTGTGGGGAATGAAAGGTGATGATTAAATGGGAGGGAAAATCAAATGGCCAGAAATTAATTGCTAAATGGGTCATTCCAATAGGGATTAAAATAAATAGAAATTTCTATTAAATATAGAAAATAGGTAAAATGAGTACCTGATATTTTTTCAAGGGAAAAGAGGCTGATGGTGGTGATGGAGGATAATGGATGGTGATGATTAATTTGGGGAATCAAAAATGCTACAAATTAATTTGAGAAAAGATTGTCATTCCTAAGGGAATTAAATAAAAGAAAAATTCCAATAAATATTAAAAATATGTAGAAGGATATTTAATATTATTTTTGGACACGAAAAAATGAGGGTGTCCCGATGGAGGGTAACACAAAGCTGGGCTGGGCTTGGTGGAGCCGGAATAGGTCACAACCGGACATCGTGCAAAAATCGAATTAAAATTAGATGTTGATGATCATGGATAAATAAGTAGCACATGGGGATTCCAATAAATGGGACACAAGTGGCGGACGGGTAGTAGGCTCAATGTGGGCCATGTCCATAATTGGGGCTGACAGGTTTTGGTCGACAGGGGATCCACAAATCAAGTTGGAAAATGAATGTGACGCCGTGGAGTGAAATAAAATCGGGTCACGTGTCGGAAAAGTTACGCGAATCAAATGGAGCTCAAAATGACGTGTCTGAGTGGGACACAAAGGTCATGGGTAACGAGCGTCTCGAGTAGATCATCAATGAGGAGTTGGTTTCAAGAAAGTGACTGGTCTTGCGCTCCCAATTTAAATGTCATGGTAACGCGCTGAAAATGATCAAGAAAAAAGTGGGAAAATAAATAACAATCAAATGGTCTACACCGACCCGAAGTTCAGCGAAGCAAAAAGAGCACAAGAGAACAAGTTTGGATGGGACACTATATACCGTTATGAAGGTAATCGTGTCCACTCCAAAACTCGTGAAGAAGATTTCCAGAATTGAACATCCCTGATACTCCAAATATCAATGGCATGAAAGAGTACACTTACAGATAAATAAATAAAATAAAATATTTATCAAAACCAAATAATCAGGAAAATAAAAATAAAATGAAAAATTTCAACCCGAAATTCAGGGTGCTCACAGGAAGCCTTATGTATGCCATGGTGTGTACGAGGCCAGATATTGCTCATGCAGTTGGTACGGTTAGCAAGTATCTTTCAAATCCTGGAAGGGTACATTGGAGTGCGGTCAAGTGGATTCTACGATATCTTCAGGGCACTGCTGGTTGGAGACTTTCCTTTGGTGGTGACGAGCCGAAGCTGGTTGGGTATACCGACGTTGATATGGCTGGAGATGTAGACACGAGGCGATCGACTTCGGGCTACGTGATGATGTTTGCGGGAGGAGCGGTGTCGTGGCAGTCACGGTTGCAGAAGTGTGTTGTCTTGTCGACGACAGAGGCAGAGTACATTGCGGCGACGGAGGCTTGCAAGGAGCTGTTGTGGATGAAGAAGCTGTTGCAGGAAATGGGACTGAAGCAAGAGCAGTATACTTTGCTTTGCGACAGTCAGAGTGCTATTCACCTTGTGAAGAATCAGACGTTTCATAGCCGGTCCAAACACATCGAGACTCGGTATCATTGGATACGGGATGTGGTTGAGAAGAATGACGCGGAGCTTGAGAAAGTTCATACAGATGACAACGGAGTTGATATGTTCACGAAGATTCTACCAAGGGGAAAGTTTGAGTACTGCAGGCAGATCGTCGGGATGACGATATCCTCCCTATAGTTGTGAAGGGAGAGATTTGTTGGAGTGGGTGGGGTTCCCAACCTATGTGGAGAAGATCCCAGAGTGCGACGAGCGCCGTCCGATGTCGGAGAAGCTCGGGAAGTAGGCGACGCGGAGTTGCTGCTGCTGCTGCCAACCCAAAGGGGGGTTCTGGACTGGAGCTGCCGAGTTCGGGCCGAACTCGGTCCCAGGGCGAGTTCGGGCCGAACTCGGTCTGGCCACTCCAGAATGTGGCCAATAGGTTCTGTTAGCCCGACACAGAGTTCTGGCCGAACTCTGTGTCGTCGGGGCTGAGCGGAAATTTGGGGTGATTTTTCACCATTGGATCTAATCAAACGGTCCAGATTTGTTGCAGGATTAGGGAGTTAAGTTGGAATTTTCAAGCCCTAATCTATTGTAACACAATCGTAGAACACACAAGGAAAAAGAGAGAGAAAGGAGGCAAGAGTGCCATTACAACTTTGGAAGAGAAGACGGAGGATCGAAGGTGTTTTTCGAAGGAGAATCGGATTCGGGTAATCTCTACTCGTCGTTCTTGTTCTTCGTAGCCTTGTAATCATTGTTCTTACTTCTGAGTGTTGTGGGGATCCGATTTGGATCGGGAGGAGTTTGTAGAGGGTGTAATTCTTCTATTCCATTAGTGGAGGCTTTTCAGGGTTGGACTCCGATCGTCCCGTGGTTTTTTCCCGTAAGGGTTTTTCCACGTCAAAAATTCTCTGTGTCTGCGTGATTGTTTTGTGTGATTGTTTTTGGGTTCGTGCGTTGTATTGCTCGGTCCTCTCGCAGGTACTCTCCGGTTTGGGGAAAGGTTTCCGCATTTCTTTCCCATCAAATGGAATACCTGTGAGTGTCTCTTCGCTACCTACTTCAACAGTATTAATAAATTCGTGGTTTTTGTTCATGGCAATGTGAGTCATTTGGCGGACCTATACATTAAGATCTGACATTTATGTTCGTTTAGGCTAACAAAGAATCGCTCAATATGAAAAAAAGAAGTGTCTGACGCTGTTTAGGAACAACAATGATTTTCTCAATATCTTTCCGGAATCCCATATCTAACAATCGGTCAGCTTCATCAAGAACAACGATCTTCATGTCCTTGAGTTGACTACAAAATCCTAATGTATTTTCAATATGATCAATAAGCCTTCCAGGTGTGGCTACAAGAATCTGTAGAATTCATGTTAGTATGATGTGGCATGCAACATTTGCAAATGATGAAATCCACATTAGGAGCAAACTATCAATTAGTTGAGTATTTAACCTGGCAAGGTTTGAATTTTATGCGCTTTTGTTCTGAATTCATATTAGTTCCACCTGTTACAACTTGGACGCCAATTGAAGCATGATACTTGGTAAGTGTGGCAGCCACCGCAGTAGCTTGGCTTGCAAGCTCCCTAGTTGGGCATATAATAAGAGCATGCATTGGAGAACATTTCCGGTCATGATCAGCATGAGACAATTTAGAAATAGTCTCAATTGGCGGAAGCTGAAATCAAAGATTACTTTTATGACACCTGTTAAGGAAAATATAAACCCAAGGGCTTTAAGTTGAACTGGAAAAGAATGGGAGAAGATTACCAAGAATGCAACTGTTTTACCAGTTCCTGTCTTCGCCTTCGCAAGAACATCCTTACCTATCACACAAAAATTTTGCAGTAAGAAAAATGCCTATTGTCATATAAAGATCTCAAATACAAGTACCAAGTTCGAGAGAGCTATTAATTAGTTTTAAGTATGAGTTTTAAAATCTTGGATGATGGATTTAAATAAAAATAACATGATAACATATGAGCTTTAGAATTTTGGAGAAAACAAAACACCAAGAGTTAACCATGCAGCAAATTAAGTTGAAGGGCACATGGACTTCTTTTCCCTCACCACACTATAGATTAAGAACTCACATAGTTGTTTGCTCCGAACAGAGGATATGTACGTCATGATGTTCAAGGATTTGTTAGAAAACAACAAAAATTAACCATGATACTTCTGATGAACGGGTACCTGTTACGAAGTGATGATTAGGGACACGAAGAATGGTCAATAAAAAGTTGAACTATCTTCTGAACTTTTGCAAAGTAGTTAGCCACAAGAAGGCATCACTATTCACTAACTGGGCATGCCGTCATTCTAATTCATAGAATCGTTCTTAGTGACAAATTCGACCGAACTCGGTCCACTTTCTTACTTATTAATGCTTGAAGTTGCCTTTCTCTACTAAAGATTACTTGGTATGTCCAATAGTATCTCCTTCATCTGATGTACAGCTGCCGAGCTAATAGAGCTCCACATATTGTTCAGCCCTGCTGATGATGAATCCTTCCTAAAACCTTATGTTGATGAAGCTTGGTCTCACTATTCTGTTCATCTTGATGACATGATAATCATATCCATTTGATGTCCTTTCACTTGGATGCACCTGAAGTCTAGTAAGCCTCTTAGAAAAATATTCAATTCAGGGCTGGTATCCCTCCAGTAGCAATCTAAAATTGCATAAGGCTAAAAGTTAATATCCAGAATGTGAAAATGTTGCACGGATATAATAAATATAACATTAACAGCTTTTGTGCAGAATGTAAATATACAATCAGATGCAAATATACATTCTCCATGGTTTAGAGAGAAGGCACATCATGCATTCACAATGGTAATGGAAAGAGCATATGCTAACGGTACAACCAGTTAATGTCATTTTAGCTATAAATTAAGCTTTCGTGCTGGTCGGACTCAAACTTCTGTGATAACTTCCTTGTTGCATCAATGGAATACTGAAGATGACTTCCATCGGGAGTACATATAACATTCATCCCTTCAGTAATCTTCACTGCTCGCCAGAGAAGTAATTTAACTTTCACTTCACACTATGAAGGTCATGCCAGCCAGTATAAAACCATGACCCACTTTAATAGAAAATTGTTCTAACTGGGGATAAAAACCAATATACTACTTTATGTTTCAAACATTTGGCACTGGATAAATCAAATATAATAGAGAAAATCTAGCATTAAGCACAAAGAGAGACTAGTGCTGACAATCAGTACCAACAAAACAAATACTTCCTCCGTCGGCTGACAAAGATCCTTAATCTAAACTAAAAAGATACTTTCTTGAGTAGGATTATGCAATTAGGCGATGCCAACAGTGCTCATTGGAAATCCAAATTTATTGATGGATTGCCCAACTTATTTGCTGAAAGAGTCAAACAAGGAATGCGTAATAAGCACGCAGAAATTATTCCTTATGATAAATTTACTTACGGATATTTGGTAAGTATTTGCATACAAGAAGGATTAGCTTTATGCAACGATCTTAAATTAAGAAATCAGTTAAAATCTCAGAGATTAACTAAGCGTCATCAGTTAGGAGAATTTTGTAGTCAGTTTGCTATTGATACTCATAAACCTCCTAATGATAAAAAAATTTCTAAAACCTTGGATAGAAGTTATAAAAAGAAAAATAATTATAGGAAAAATAAAAGAAATATTCCTTATAAAGATAGAGATCATCCTTCATCTCATAGGAGAAAGAATCCTCCAAAAGGTTCTAATAAAGCAATCAAGTGTTTTAGATGTGGTAAATTAGGCCACTATGCTAGCAAATGCTATGTGAAAAAGAAAATAGAAGAGATTCAAGATAAAGGATTGAGAAAGACTCTTTTAAAGATTATGATCAATTCTGGTTCTGAAAATGAGTCTAGATCATCAGACATTGAGTCATCTTCAGATGAAGAAATTTGTGATAGCGATTGCCAATGCAATAATTGTTCAATACAGGAAGATGCTGACTACTATATATCTATAGTAGAGATGAATGGTCTTTCCATTCACACCTTGACTAAAGGTGATAAAAGAGAAATATTAGAGTCTCTTTTGAATAATAATATTACGAGTTCAGTTTTTCATTTCCTTCCTTTTCTGCAAGCATGTACTACTACTGTGTGCTGTACTACTACTGTGTGCTTAATAAAAGATTTCCTTCTGCCTTTTCTTATCTTCTGCTCCTCTGCTTTCGCACTTTTGGTATCAGAGCCATGGCGGCTCAGGAGTAGGTACGTCCTACTTCACTGCCTGTTTGATATGTAACTAATTTTTCTATTCAGCTTAGTTGTTGTAAGGTCTTCATGACGGAAGTTTGTGTTTTACGGATAGTTGGAGTGTCTTTATTCTAGTTGATCGGCATACGGAAGAAATTCCAAAGTTGCGTTGGTCATAGGCAGGGATTGCCTTTCTTTTCCGTAAATCATTGACAGCCGTACTAGTCTTCTTCAGCCAACTATTTTGTTCTCACAATTTTATCTTCGGAATTGTCATGAAGAAATATAACAACTTTTTTGTAATAATTATTAGTTCATACTTAAGCAGATAGTGAAGTAGTTTTTACTCAGATGAGTGAAGGTTCGGTTCAGCCAATTGGCATGATAAAGAAGACCCTTAATAAGGGCAAAAATGTTAAGAACGTACAGATGTACGAGTATCCAACAGACGTTGAAGAATTGAACAAATGGACGATTCCTAAGGTTCAACCAAAAGAGATCTATCAGATAGGGACTTGATTTTCGTTCCTCCATTGCAATAAAGACAATGGAGAAGACTGTTCCTGTTAATGACAATGAACAGATCTTTAAGTTATTATCGGATGAGGATATAGATCCGTATAGGGAGGTATAATTTTCTCCACATTGGTTTAATTCAGATAGCCTTGAAACCTTTAACTCTGCAGGGGTTGAACGCTTCATTAATGACATTATTGAGAGATGTTCGATGTTTAGATTATCACAAATCACTTATGGGTGTGATGCAGACTAGTCTATGTCATGGACCAGTATATTTTAATGTGTACCCTAATTTGAGTCTGTCAATCACAGACCCCAATATATTAGAATCTGTAACCTTAAATATGAAGACTTTTGGTTACAATTTTCTGCCTGGATCAGAAACTATAGCGATTATCTACAGGATTCATTATAAAGTGTTAAATACGTTAGCTCATAAAGCTAAGCATTTAACAAAGCCTGGAAAGACTACTTTGATAGAAACCAACTTGATGACATCAAAGATAGCCTTAAATAAAATAATAAAATGGGACGAAATCGTCTTCCCAAATGAATGGACTTTGAACTTGGCTATACCTCCTAAAGCCACTTTAGATACAGAAATTGATCAGATAATTCAGAGTGATGATGGTGGTATCGAGGTTAGATTCACACCTCAATACAAAACTAAAATAATTAGTCCTAATTTTAGACTTGAAAATCCTCGCAATTCTACCAGCGCTAGCAGACCTTCAATCTCTAGCAGACCTTCAACCTCCTATTATGAGAATAGAGAAGGTTCTGAAGTCACTGGGATAACTCTAAATGAGAACATACCCCACGCTATGTATGAGCCAGCAAAGTCTAAATTAGACTCTCCGACTGAGTCGGAAATGCGATATTAGTTTATTTTATGGACTACACGACCTAACCAGAAATCCAAAAAATGCTAAATACTGAATATAAAGAAAATATAGTTTTCAGGCAATGGTTTGAAAAGAAGTATACTAAAGAAGAGAGATATCAATATCGTGATAATTATTATGCTCATATGAGTTCTATAGGAAAAACAGTTTGGTTTGCTGAATGGTTCATAGAAAACTATATCAAAGATGAGTTGATACAAATTAATGTGCTTGAAAATAATTATGTTAATTGGACCACTAATAAGGGAATAAAGCATCTTTCCTTATATCCTCCATATGTGATCCAATCATTATTCGTGCCCAGCACATGCTTGACCAAATAGAAGCAGTCTCTTTTTTAAAAACTATTGAAAGTAAAGAAGAAACTACAAAAGAGATGCAGAATATAATAAAACAAAATAATTATACCAATAACTATATTCAGGTTATTAGGCAACAATTAACAAGAGTTGAAATTGCGCTTGATCTGGTTGTTGATAGGTTAAGGGCAATCAATATTGAAATACCTTAAATTTTAAAGTCTGAAATAAGACAGACTGAGAATGTTCCGATTCAACCTCCGGTTGAAATTCAGGATTATAAACTGAATCCTGAAATTTCTATCAAAGATTTGATAGAAAAAGTTAAAGATATGTCTTTACATATGCTTGATGCTGAAGATTCAGTAGATGGTAATATAACTGAAGCCTCAGATGACCTAGGATATAGATCAGAAGATTTGGAGATAAGTCCAATCAGTATTGACGTGATACAAGATCGTTTCAATCCTCTGATATTCCGGCTTCTTCATCAGGAATGATAAATAAGATGAACTATGTTAAGCCAAGATTGTCTAAATATTATTATAAATGACCCACACCAATGGATGTGCTCTTCGAAGAGAATGATGATATCATTCAAAATAATTATCAAGGTGGTACTATCTATGAATGGAACATAGATGGTCAATCTGATAAACAGATTCATGATACTTTACATAGGATGATTATGTATGCCACAATTGCAAGAACTGGTGGTAATACTGATTCTAGCATTGCTAAATTCATAACCTGCGATTTTACGGGCATCCTTAAAGGTTGGTGGGATCATTGTATTTCAGCAACCCAAAAGGAAACAATATATACTGATGTTAAAACTGAGAATATGGTTGGCTCTGCTGATGCCATCTATAATCTAATTTGTACTATACTAGAACATTTTACTGGTGGCATTTCTGACGAGGGAGAGAAGATAAGAACTCTCTTACAAAACCTCAGATGCCCGACTTTGACTCACTTTAGATGGTATAAAGATACTTTCTTGAGTAGGGTTATGCAATTAGGCGATGCCAACAGTGCTCATTGGAAATCCAAATTTATTGATGGATTGCCCAACTTGTTTGCTGAAAGAGTCAAACAAGGAATGCGTAATAAGCACGCGGAAATTATTCCTTATGATAAATTTACTTATGAATATTTGGTAAGTATTTGCATATAAGAAGGATTAGCTTTATGCAACGATCTTAAATTAAGAAATCAGTTAAAATATCAGAGATTAACTGAGCGTCATCAGTTAGGAGAATTTTGTAGTCAGTTTGCTATTGATACTCATAAACCTCCTAATGATAAATTTTTTTTCTAAAACCTTGGATAGAAGTTATAAAAAGAAAAATAATTATAGGAAAAATAAAAAAAAAATATTCCTTATAAAGATAGATATCATCCTTCTTCTCATAGGAGAAAGAATCCTCCAAAAGGTTCTAATAAAACAATCAAGTGTTTTAGATGTGGTAAATTAGGCCACTATGCTAGCAAATGCTATGTGAAAAAGAAAATAGAATAGATTCAAGATGAAGGATTGAGAAAGACTCTTTTAAAGATTATGATCAATTCTGGTTCTGAAAAGGAGTCTAGATCATCAGACATTGAGTCATCTTCAGATGAAGAAATTTGTGATAGCGATTGCCAATGCAATAATTGTTCAATACAGGAAGATGCTGACTACTATAAATCTATAGTAGAGATGAATGATCTTTCCATTCACACCTTGACTAAAGGTGATAAAAGAAAAATATTAGAGTCTCTTTTGAATAATAATATTACGAGTTCAGTTTTTTATTTCCTTCCTTTTCTGCAAGCTTGTACTACTACTGTGTGCTGTACTACTACTGTGTGCTTAATAAAAGATTTCCTTCTGCCTTTTCTTATCTTTTGCTCCTCTGCTTCCGCACTTTTGGTATCAGAGCCATGACGGCTCAGGAGTAGGTACGTCCTACTTCACTGTCCGTTTGATATGTAACTAATTTTTCTATTCAGCTTAGTTGTTGTAAGGTCTTCATGATGGAAGTTTGTGTTTTACGGATAGTTGGAGTGTCTTTATTCTAGTTGATCGGCATACGAAAGAAATTCCAAAGTCGCATTGGTCATAGGCAGGGATTGCCTTTCTTTTCCGTAAACCGTTGACAGCCGTACTAGTCTTCTTCAGCCAACTCGTGAGCGGGGACGCCGGCGGAGTAGGCCGGCCCGGAGGGGAGGGACTGGCTCGGAGGGGAGGCTAGGGGGGAGGGGAAGGGGAGGGAGGGTAGGGGCTCGACCAAACAGAGGGGCCGACTCCGGCGGGAGTGGAGTCGACCGATGCCCGGAGACGCCTACCGCCTGGGCCGCACCGAGGCGGTGGGGAGCGACGGGAACGTCGACGAGGAGGCCAAGCTCGCTGAGTGCCACCACGCGGGGACCGAAGTCGGGGGAGCTTCCAGGGGGGCTCGCCACACGCAAGGGGGGGAGGACCGCCGACGACGGGAACGCCGGGGGGGAGAAGAGAGATGGGGCCACTCCGTGACCGCCGGATGTCACGCCCCGATTTGGTAGAATCGATAGTCGTCCCCCGGGCGTGATGCCGTGCAAGCCTAAGTTGCGCTTGCACAAGGCGGTTCATAAGGTCATCCGATACAACAGCATATACATATAAGAGTACGCAGAGAAATTGAACACATTCATATAGAAGGAAAACTCAAGCTTTATTGATAATGAACATCATGTTACAGACTCGATATAAGGACGCCGTGCGGGCTTTTTACAAACTGACTCCATTACAAAATGAAGGCCGATGAGATAGCCATTCCATACATTTCATCCCTGATTACAACCAGCATTTCAAAACCACCTGGGATAGTGGGCAGTCGCTCCATCTGTCTTCTAGCTTTCAACAGCAGA
This sequence comes from Iris pallida, assembly GCA_029216955.1. Lineage (NCBI taxonomy): Eukaryota > Viridiplantae > Streptophyta > Magnoliopsida > Asparagales > Iridaceae > Iris > Iris pallida. Next base: position 38,119 of record JANAVB010020893.1, on the reverse strand, counting down.
GTCTTCAAAAGAGATTGGATCCAAGCTTCGACCGCACGAACGAAGCTTCAAAACACACGAGCGTTTCCTTCTTTCACGTGGCACGCTCCTCCTGATTTAGCGTACCTGTGGAGAGAGCGAGGATCAGTACAATCAACATGTACTGGCGAGTGACTAATTAATTTCCGGGCTCTCATTTGGTTCAAGAATAGATAAAAAAATCATATGACTTCCTTTTTGATGATCTTTCTAGCCACCCTAAACATTTTATACAAAGCATTTTGACGTTATCGTTACCTTCCACGCTCATTGTTAACAATTATACCAAGTATTTGATGTGAAGGTCACTGGCAATAACTAGCCATTTGGACATAGCCTGGTAATACGGGACCCTTGCAACGCAAGTAGCGAGCTCCGATGCAAGTCCCCGTCTTACCGGTTGCTTCATACCCAGCTCGGCTATAACCTGTTTCTTCCTAGGCCGAGTCGGTCCCGTGGCCCCGGGTTGCCGCTCGAAGAAACCATCGCCCTTGTCGACAAGTTGTCCAAGACCGTAATCGATTCATTTACTTGTTTGTTTTGCAGGCTTGTAATAATTCTATCTCTTTTCTACGCAACACATCTTTTTCTCCTCTAATCCATAGGACTTGTATTCTTTAAGCAATTCATTCAATTACGATATCATTACCTGAGTTCACATTTTAAAATAGAGGGTCGAGACGAAGGAGGTCAGCCACTCACCTTGAGTTTTGCTTGAGGCGAGGGACTTGTTGGCTGCGCTAGACGTCGCCTACGCGATCACCTGAAATCGCACAAGCAACCGATTAGAACACTGTATTATGCAAGAGTTCGATAGGAAATGCGAGCTCGAAATGTAAACTATGAAAACCATCAAAAACATTCACGAAAACGCATTCAGAAAACCAAAGCCAAAACCAACGCAAGCGGCGTGAAAAGCAGAGCAACGGGAGGTCTCTCCCGACTCAGCCGCAGAGTCAATCCTCGAGGCGCTACCCGCTGAATGTGGGACTTAGTTCCGAAAAAGCCATTCCATAACGTGGAATGGATCTTAATTCAACCGTTCCCGTTCGATCGATTCGATCGATCCCGACCTATCGGTCCCGACCGAGTCGATAGCGACAGTGTTCCTTTCTCGCGCACCCCGTGGACGGACAACGGGGCACGATGTAGGGACGGGGCACTACACCATAACCAACTAAAAATAAGTTTCGTCCTCGAAACTTAAGAACAGAACCTACCTCTATGAAAACAATGAAGGTAACTTTTCCTTCATCTCAGACTCGAGTTCCCATGTCGACTCTTCTGCCGCATGGTTCCTCCAAAGTACGCGAACGAGAGGGATCGTCCGATTCCGCAGCAGCTTATCCTTGCGTTCTAAGATTTGAACTGGCACTTCGACGTAGGATAAGTCGGACTTTAGCTCCAGCTGGCCAAAATCCACCACGTGGCTAGGGTCGTGCACGTACTTCCGCAGTTGGGAGACGTGGAAGACGTTGTGCACACCTTCGAGCGTCGGCGGTAGGGCAATTTTATAGGCCACTGGGGCGACCCGCTCGAGTATTTCAAACGGCCCAACGAATCTCGGGCTCAGCTTCCCCCTCGCGCCAAACCGAGTAACTCCTCGCATAGGCGACACCTTCAGGAACACATGATCGCCCACCTGGAACTCAAGCGGTCTTCGATGGGTATCGGCGTAGCTCTTTTGCCGACTCTGTGCAATCTTCAGTCTTTCCCGAATGAGCTTGACCTTCTCCACAGTCTGTTCCACCAGCTCCGGGCCGAGTATCTGCCGTTCCCCGACTTCATCCCAGCAAATGGGCGATCTGTACTTCCGGCCGTACAAAGCTTCATACGGCGCCATTTGGATGCTGGACTGATAGCTATTGTTGTATGCAAATTCTGCCAACGGTAGGTGGACGTCCCAGCTTGATTTGAAGTCAATTGCGCAGAGCCGTAGCATGTCTTCGAGAATCTGATTAACGCGCTCCGTTTGGCCGTCGGTCTGAGGATGGTAAGCTGAGCTGAATTGCAACTTGGTACCCAGCGCCGACTGAAGGCTACTCCAGAATCGCGACATGAACCGTGAATCCCGATCAGAGACGATGGATACTGGAACTCCGTGCAGCCGTACTATCTCGTCAAGATAAATCTGTGCCAGGCGATCAACGCTCCAAGTAACTTTGATGGCAATGAAGTGCGCTGACTTGGTTAGTCGATCGACGATGACCCAGATAGCGTCATTCCCCCGTGGTGTCTTCGGCAGGCCAACAATAAAGTCCATCGTGACATGATCCCATTTCCACTCTGGAATGGCAAGGTTCTGCATCTCCCCGCCCGGTCGTTGATGTTCAGCTTTCACCTGCTGACAGGCCATGCATTGCGACACGAAGAGCGCCACATCTCTCTTCATCCCGTGCCACCAGAAGGTCGTACGGAGGTCCTTATACATCTTGGTACTGCCTGGATGCAATGTATATTTCGTATAATGGGCCTCCGACATTATCTCCCTTCGTAGTTCTTTATCATCCGGAACGCATAGTCGGCCATTCATTCTCAGCACGCCGGTCTTGTCTTCCGCAAAGTCGGTCGCACTACCTGTTGAAATTCGCTCGCACATTTTCTTCAGGTACGGATCATCCTTCTGAGCGGTCTTGATCTTTTCCAGCAAACTCGGCTCTAACTGCAGCTGCGCCAACCGTATATTCCTGAACCGAACCCGGAGATCGATGCCCATTTCTTCCAAATCTTGTAGTAGTCTGCGGTCGATGGAGAGCGAGGCAAGATATTTCTGACTCAGAGCGTCCGCCACAACATTTCCCTTGTCCGGAGTGTAGTCGATCGTCAAGTCATAATCTTTTATCAGTTCGAGCCAGCGCCGCTGTCGTAAGTTCAATTCCTTCTGAGTGAAAAGATACTTGAGGCTCTTGTGGTCGGTATAGATCGTGCACGCCACACCATATAGATAGTGACGCCACAATTTCAACGCGAACACAATTGCCGCTAACTCCAAGTCGTGCGTAGGATAGTTCTTCTCGTGCGGCTTCAATTGTCTCGAGGCGAAGGATATCACCTTGTTCCGCTGCATGAGCACACATCCCAAGTCCTGGCCTGAAGCATCGCTGAATATCTGGAAACCCTCTGGCCCATCCGGAAGCGCGAGTATAGGTGCCGAAATCAATCGCCATTTTAGCTCCTGGAATGAAGCTTCACAGTCATCCGACCACTCATACGCGACTCCCTTTTGAGTGAGACGAGTCAAAGGCGATACAATCTTCGCGAAGTCTTTCACGAAGCGTCGATAGTATCCCGCCAAACCAAGAAAGCTTCGAATCTCACTAGTAGACGCAGGCCGTCTCCAATCAGCAACGGCTTCCACCTTCTTCGGATCGATTGCAATACCTTCGGACGAAATAATGTGACCCAGAAAGGATACGCTGCTGAGCCAAAATTTGCACTTACTCTGCTTTGCATATAACTGATTTTCTCGAAGTGTCTGGAGCACGGTCCGCAGATGTTCTGCATGCTGCGCCCTGTCTTTCAAGTAGACCAGAATATCGTCAATAAAGACTACGACAAATTTATCAAGGAAGGGTCGAAATACCCGATTCATCAATCCATGAAGGCGGCAGGGGCGTTCGTCAGGCCGAATGGCATCACCAGGAACTCGTAGTGGCCGTAACGAGTGCGAAAGGCGGACTTTTGCACGTCGTCTGACTTGATCTTGAGTTGATGATAACCTGAGCGGAGATCAATCTTCGAAAATACCGAGGCGCCTTGCAGTTGGTCGAATAAGTCGTCTATGCGGGGCAATGGGTACTTGTTTCGGATGGTGGCTTTGTTCAGCTCCCGGTAATCGACGCACAGACGCAGGGACCCATCCTTCTTCTTTACGAACAATACGGGCGCTCCCCACGGTGAAACACTAGGCCGAATAAACCCTTTATCAAGTAACTCTTGTAGCTGGACCTTGAGTTCCTTAAGCTCGGCGGGAGCCATTCTGTACGGGGCCTTAGAAATCGGTCGAGTATCGGGAAATGTATCGATGCTGAACTCGATCTCTCGGTCGGGGGGCATGCCGGGTAGCTCGTCCGGAAACACATCGGGGAATTCTGCCACAACGTCGGTCTGACCTACGTTTGCACCATCCTGTCGCATGTCTCGGACGGACGCCAAGTAGCCTTCGCACCCAGAATGCAGCATCCTCCGAGCAGAGATTGCCGAGATCAACATGCAGGTCGACGACGCCTCACCACACGAAAAGCAGAATTCAGGCACTCCTGGTATGCGAAAAGTGACCGTGTTCCAGGCACAGTCTATGGTTGCGTTGCACGGCCCGAGCCAATCCATTCCCAGAATGATATCGAAGTCATTCATGTCTAGGACCATCACGTCCAGACCGATCTTTTGACCGCCGATACAGATAATCCCGTCGATGCAGGCTGAATTAGTGAGTATAGGTGTGCCCGAAGGTGTGCTCACGCTAAGGTCGAGGTCTAATGATACTAATGGAAATTTGTGCTCGGCGACAAAGTCCGCCGCTATAAAACTATGCGAAGCACCTGAATCAAATAGTACGCGAGCAGGCACATTATTAAAACTAAGTATACCTGTCACGACCGTGTCTGATGCCAGCGCTTCATCTCGAGTCATGGCGTAGACGCGGCCCTGGGCATTGGGGCGACGGTCTTGGCCATTTTGCGGTACAGGTTGCTGGGCTCGAGGCGCTGGAACTTGATTCCCTGGGCGGTGTTGCTGAGGCACCGCTGGACGGTGCTGTTGGGGCGCCGTTGGGTTCGGCCTTCTGCTTGGACACTCAGCACGAATGTGGCCCTTCTTGCCACAGTTCCAGCATCCATCCACTGGTATCGGACAATCGACGATAGTGTGACCGTTTCGGCGGCAGCGGATGCAATATGGCCATGGGTTACGCCCTTGGTACCCGCCTTGTTGCCCATTGTTTGGACGCTTGGTCCCATTATTTCCTCCCGCGTGGCTAGGGCGTTTGTGATTGTAGGTATGCACAGCGCCGGCAGCACTTGGAGGGTATTGGCTTTCAAGGCGGAGGGCGTGGTTGAGAGACTCCCCCATCGTTTGGTATTTGGGAACAGACACATGGGCGGCGATAGATGGTCGTAGGCCCACTTCGAACCGTCGTGCACGACTCGCCATGGAAGGCAGGTATTGTCCAGCAAACTTGGCTAACTTGTTGAACTCTGCTGCATACTGCCGCACCGTCATATTCCCTTGCTTTAGCTGCATAAACTCATTCTCCTTCTCTTGTCGAATGGCATCGGGAAGGTACTCGATCTCGAACGCCTCTCGGAAGGTAGCCCAAGATATCGTCGCTGCCTCGTTGTCGTGTCTGATTGCTCGCTTTTGCACGGCCCACCAGTCGTGCGCGTTCAATCGGAGTAGAAGTTGAGCGCAAGCGACTTTCTTGGACTCATCGACGCCCAGAAGCTCGAACCGGTCTTCCAACTCCTCCAGCCAATCGATTACCAACGAAGGGTCTTCAGTACCGCAAAAGGAAGTACGGAAGCTTTTTGTGAATTTTGACACGTCGAAGTTGGAACTTCTCGGTGCCGCAGGCATAAGCTCGGGTACCTCCGGTTCGATTTTGCTTTGTCTGGCCGCAGGCTCGGTCACGGCAGGAGTCGTCGCAGAGTTGTTGTTGTTGGCCACCACTGTCTGTACAATCTGCTGAAGAGTATCAAGCTGCTTCTGCTGCAACTTGAATTGTGCATCGAATCGGGCCTCGAACTGGGTCTGGCGTGCCTCTACCTCCCGTCGATGTGCCTCAGTCTCCCGTCGATGTTGCTCATTCAGGCGTTGATTCTCCTGAGCTTGTTGTTGTTGCGCTTCCAGCATGCGCAACATCCGCTCCATGGCATCGTTAGAGGGTCCGGGCCTCGAGCTACTCGAGCCGCTCGAAGCACTTTCTTCGTTCACCGCCGTACTTTCTGGAAATTTGAAGGCAAAAATACATTAGTCATAATACTTATCACGGACTCACTTGTATGGAATGACATATCTCATCGACACGAGACCAACGGTTTTGAGACTAGAAACTCGACACTGGAGGCCAAGGACGTAAAGCCGTGCTCTGATACCATTATGTCACGCCCCGATTTGGTAGAATCGATAGTCGTCCCCCGGGCGTGATGCCGTGCAAGCCTAAGTTGCGCTTGCACAAGGCGGTTCATAAGGTCATCCGATACAACAGCATATACATATAAGAGTACGCAGAGAAATTGAACACATTCATATAGAAGGAAAACTCAAGCTTTATTGATAATGAACATCATGTTACAGACTCGATATAAGGACGCCGCGCGGGCTTTTTACAAACTGACTCCATTACAAAATGAAGGCCGATGAGATAGCCATTCCATACATTTCATCCCTGATTACAACCAGCATTTCAAAACCATCTGGGATAGTGGGCAGTCGCTCCATCTGTCTTCTAGCTTTCAACAGCAGAGTCTTCAAAAGAGATTGGATCCAAGCTTCGACCGCACGAACGAAGCTTCAAAATACACGAGCGTTTCCTTCTTTCACGTGGTACGCTCCTCCTGATTTAGCGTACCTGTGGAGAGAGCGAGGATCAGTACAATCAACATGTACTGGCGAGTGACTAATTAATTTCCGGGCTCTCATTTGGTTCAAGAATAGATAAAAAAATCATATGACTTCCTTTTTGATGATCTTTCTAGCCACCCTAAATATTTTATACAAAGCATTTTGACGTTATCGTTACCTTCCACGCTCATTGTTAACAATTATACCAAGTGTTTGATGTGAAGGTCACTGGCAATAACTAGCTATTTGGACATAGCCTGGTAATACGGGACCCTTGCAACGCAAGTAGCGAGCTCCGATGCAAGTCCCCGTCTTACCGGTTGCTTCATACCCAGCTCGGCTATAACCTGTTTCTTCCTAGGCCGAGTCGGTCCCGTGGCCCCGGGTTGCCGCTCGAAGAAACCATCTCCCTTGTCGACAAGTTGTCCAAGACCGTAATCGATTCATTTACTTGTTTGTTTTGCAGGCTTGTAATAATTCTATCTCTTTTCTACGCAACACATCTTTTTCTCCTCTAACCCATAGGACTTGTATTCTTTAAGCAATTCATTCAATTACGATATCATTACCTGAGTTCACATTTTAAAATAGAGGGTCGAGACGAAGGAGGTCAGCCACTCACCTTGAGTTTTGCTTGAGGCGAGGGACTTGTTGGCTGTGCTAGACGTCGCCTACGCGATTACCTGAAATCGCACAAGCAACCGATTAGAACACTGTATTATGCAAGAGTTCGATAGGAAATGCGAGCTCGAAATGTAAACTATGAAAACTATCGAAAACATTCACGAAAACGCATTCAGAAAACCAAAGCCAAAACCAACGCAAGCGGCGTGAAAAGCAGAGCAACGGGAGGTCTCTCCCGACTCAGCCGCAGAGTCAATCCTCGAGGCGCTACCCGCTGAATGTGGGACTTAGTTCCGAAGAAGCCATTCCATAACGTGGAATGGATCTTAATTCAACCGTTCCCGTTCGATCGATTCGATCGATCCCGACCTATCGGTCCCGACCTATCGGTCCCGACCGAGTCGATAGCGACAGTGTTCCTTTCTCGCGCACCCCGTAGACGGACAATGGGGCACGATGTAGGGACGGAGCACTACACCGGAGGGAGGGCGGTGGCAGGAAGGCGCGCGGGTGACCCTGGAGAGGGAGCAGGGGGCCACTGCAGGGGCGATGCGAGGGGAGCGAAGGGCGGAGGGGGCGCCGGAGCGGGGGGGGGGAGCTCGTCTGACAGTGCTGTAGGCGGCGAAAGGGGGCTGACCTAGCTCCGCCGGGTGGGAGGGACGAGGCGGACGCAGGGGGCCACACCAGGGAAAGGAAGGCGGGCGCAGCCAAAGAAGGGGGCGGTGCAACGAGAGGAACGACGGGGGGCACCGTGCAAGGCAGGCCTGGCGAAGCAGGTGGCCCCGTAGGAGGAGTAGCCTTCCTGCACCGAGGTCGGCGTCTCCGAGGACGACGCCGATGGGGGTGGGGGGGAGGGGGAACCCCCACAGCGAGAGGAGGTCGGCGAGGGAGGGTCCTCCCCACGGCGAGATGGCGCCGGCGAGCCCCCCCCCCCCCCCCCCCCACAAAGGAGGCGGCCAGCCTGGGCCACTGGGGCAGCGCTTGGGGCCTCCGCGAGGGGATGAGCTTGGGGCCCGGCCGAGGAGGCCGGCCGGCCAGGCCAACCACCCGACGACGAAAGGCACTCCCAGTAGCCCGTTCCCCAGGAACCCTCGATCGGCCATTATATATATATATATATATATATATATATATATATATATATATATATATATATATATTATTTTTTTGTCTTTTTTTTATACACATATTATATAAAAGTTTGAATATAATATGTGTATAAAAAAAGACAAAAAAAGAATATATATATACCCAAACTCTTCAACTCCTCGTCCTAAATCTCATTTCAGTTTTATTTTGTAATGATTGATGCTTAATTGCTATTTGATATTACTCTTGTTTAAAATTATTTTAAATATCATATTACAGCCCGATAAACCCGATGGACCCGACCTAAACTGAGCCCAACCGATCCTCCAAACTTGGTCTTGGACTTCATATGTTGAATCCGAGGTCGGGTCGGACTTGGGCTCGGGCTAGGCTTATGATTCATCAGGTTGGGCTCGGGTTGACCTCAAGCCCGAACCAACCCGCCCGAGTTGCACCCATATCTATATAGATTGATAGGGTCTGTGGATGAGATTAGAACAGGGTATAGGATAGATCCTGATACCCTTATAGTTTATGCTAATGTTGTTAGTTTGATGGCTTGGCCATTTGGATACGATGTGCAAAATCACTATATTTTTGTACTTCATGAGGCTAACAATATCTGTTGCAGAGAAACGACACCTAACACATTTACATTCTCAAATGTTATATATAACATGCTTATATGAGCAGATATTTTAGTATTTTCGATTATGCCATGAAATCGATTCTAAGATAAATAGAAAGATTACCAAATAAGATGCATGCTTCACAAAACTACTTAGTGTTGGTTTGGGCAAGTGAGTTACCTTACTCTTCAGTACACGACAAATGTACTAACCCACGTTGTGGGCATCATTTTTAGGTGCTCGTGCTTAGGAGTCGTTTGATCAGTGCCGCAGCGGCGATGAACCAGATGGACGTGTAGAAGCTCTTCTTTTAAGATGATTCCTTCTACTATAAGAGACATGATGTATGGAATGAAGGATTTCTTTATGAGCTAGAAAGATCATGATTGTTGTAAGCCACTTTGGCATGTTCATTTGGGCTATTTAGAGTCTTTGTATTCTGCTACTCCCATAATAAAAGTGATTCACTTATGTACTCTGATTTGTCTTTGTCCTTTTTGTTGCAAATGTATTAAATTTAAGACAACCATTTGAAGAATTATCATCTTGTCTTGCACGAGTGCAACTCCAGACTTGTACAATATCACGCCCAGCAATGACGTTTGATTCGGCAGAAATCCATGTGAGGACAAAAGATTCCCTGGTCGGGGCATGACAGATTGGAGGCTATTGTGAAGGAGATCATTTCGGGTAATTCTTCTCGTTATCTTTTGTTCTTCGGATCTTGTAATCGGGTTTTCTTCTTTCAAACTGTTGTGGCGATCCGTTTTAGATCGGTGAGAAGCTCGTAAGTAGTCAGTGTATTTCTTATTCCAATAGTGGAGGCTTTTCAGGGTTGGACTCCGATCGACCTGTAGTTTTTATCATATGGATTTTCCACATAAAATTTGCTTTTGTCTGCATTTTATTTTTCTGTGTGATTTTGGCGCTTGGTTCTGTGGTTTTCTTCGGTTCTCTTGCAGCTTCTTGGTTTGTAGGAATGGTTTTCTAGCAGCTTTTTCTTTGGTTCTCTCACAGCTTTTCTTTGTTTTCTTCCCAACAGCAACATATGCGAGACATGATCAATACTCATGAAAACATCTCAAGCAAATCAAAACCTATGTTATCTATTAAATATCAAATCAATACAAGAAAAATAAGTATAGAAGTACACTAGAGTATTAGTATAAATACTATATTTTGGATATGGTGTTTACATTTTTCTAACCATCTATTGAGACCTTGTTGTTGCTATATGTTAATGGCATGGTTATTAGTGGTAGCAACCTCTGTCATACTTAAAAGAAAATTAAAAAAAAAGCTCGTCGTTAGTTGGATATGAAGGTTTTTGGGTTTCTCTACTACTTAATCTCTTTGTATATCACTCTCAATATGCTATCTTAGCTTTACTTATTGGCAACATTCTTGATAGATTCGCTATTAGTATACATAGACATTGTCTATGCTTGAATATTTAAATGTCGAGTTGCATCTTGACGATGGAAAATTCCTCTTAGATTCCTATTTTCTATCAAAAGAATTGATAGATAGTGTCGTATATGTCACTGCCAGTCGATATATCATATCTCATGTCGTTCATGTGACTACCAATCAATTTGTATTGGCTCCACGCCACACTCGTTATGCATTGATCTCTTAAAAATCAAATAAAAAAATGAGATTGATCTGGTGTAGAGGTTGAATATTGTGTTATGGCTACCTCTACATAGAGATTCTGTGGATATGTCACATACTCACTAATATAGGTGTTTCCCTTCCCATAATCATTCCTCTTTATTACAATAACATTAGTGTCGTTCAGATTGGCATCTTTTTTGTTCCTTAAATTGTTTTCACTTCCTACTAAGATCTGACTAGTACGGTCTCACTTGCCTTTGTTAATTTTCAATTTCAAATTGCTAATTTTTACTAAGACACATGTTCCAACAATAATTTGACCCCATAAGCAAACTCTTGTTAGTCGGTCCAACGACTTTGACAATGGTAGTTGAGTATGTCAAATACTTAATATTTTGTATCCTCTTACTTTTCTGTAGCTTTTTGTTTTTAAAATTTTTTGAGTTGCATTCCACTTTTGTTATAATAATTCATGGTGCACCCCACTCAATTACCATAATGTACGAAATTCTCCACTTTTAACGAAAACTATCTATAACCGATGGTCAACTCCTTTGATTAATATTTTAGGACCAAAATATCATCCCTCTCATCACCATCTTTCTTGTGTGTGCGCCCCGCCGTGCGCCTCCTGGTCCCCCTCTCTCCTCCACCACCCCCTCTTTCTCCAGCAGTCCCCTCCCCTCTTTTCCGAGCGTCGGCTGCCAGAGGGGGGCACGCAGCAGCAACACAACGATCGCAGTAGCGCAGCAGCAGCGGTAGCAGCGGCAGTGGCTCCGTCGGTGCATGGCAGGGAGGGGATAGCGGGTGTGTGTGCGGCGGGAGAAGGGCAACGGGGGCCGCATGGTGGGAAAGGGTTAGCGGGAGGCACATGGGGAAGAAGAAGAATGTGAGTATTGGTCAAAGGAGTTGACCATAGATGACAGATGATTTCCATCAAAAGTGGATAGTTTTTTATTTTATGGTAATTGGATAGAGTGAACCTTAAATTATGCTTATAAAAGTGGGTCCGATTCAAAAAATTTCTTTGTTTTTTAAGTCTTGTATCTTTTTGTGCATTTTGTCTTATTTCTCACGGATCGAATGGATAGCCTCCGACCTAATTCTTTAAACAATCTTCCACCGAATGAATAAAAATCAATCCTTCGTAACCTATTTTTGTTTTAACATCTAAATTTAGACCATATCCTTATTATTTTTACTCCCTACAATATGGTCCGTGGGAATGAACCCGATTCGGATCCCCTCTTGATATTGCTTGCCGACTGGAGAAAATGATGCCTCAAAAAAATCTATTATTTTCTCATTTTTCATTCATCACCCTTCAATCTTCATCATATTTTTCATTGCGTGGGCGTCAAGGTTTTTTCGGGCCGGTCCGGTCCGGCCCACGGTCCAATGGCTGCGGGCCTGACCGGGTTCGAGCCGGTCCAGGACCGGCCCAGTGTAATTTGCGGTCCGGGCTAAGCCCGGCCCGGTTTGGAAGTTCCCGACCCAGCCCGGCCCATTGGACCGGACCCAGTGAGGGTCGGTCCGGGCTGAACCGGACCACGGGCCGGTCCGGGCCTAGGTTGGTTCGGGCCGGTTCAGGCCGGGTGAACCGGACCGGCCCGGTTTTTTGAGTTTTTTTTTTTTTTAACAGTTTTTTTTCTTTTTATTTGGTTTTTTAAACATTTTTCTTTTGTATTTTAATTTAAAAAATTTGTAACTTAATTTTAATTTAGGAATATGTTTTATTTTTGAAAAATTTTAATAAAAATTTTTAATACAAAAGTTTGTAATTTGAATAGTATAAGAGGAAAATGTTTATAAAATATAATTTGAATAGTAATACAAAAATGTTTATAAAATATTTATACAAAATATTTACATAAATGTTTATAATTTAGTAATACAAAAATGTTTATACAAATAGTTATACAAAAATGTTTATACAAATATATACAAATGTTTATAAAAATTTATAAAAATAAAAAAAAAACATTTCTCCCTCTTCCTTTATCCGGGCTTGGGACCGGCAAATGCTTGTTTGGCATAGGCGGAGTTAAAAAATATTTTTTTTTTAAAGTAAAAAATAGTTTTTGAAAGTATAAGTTAAAATTTGAATAGTATAAGTTAAAATTAAAAATTTGAATAGTATAAGTAAAAAATAAAAAATAGTTTTTGAAAGTATAAGTTAAAAAAAGTACTAAAATATTGGTATGTCTGTCCAGCAAGATCAGGTGGGTTTGAACCTTCCTCTCAATCCCTCCGGAATCGGATTAGTCGCTACTTGCTCAGGTGGAATTTCAGTACCGTCAAAAAAAGTACTAAAATATTGGTATGTCTGTCCAGCAAGATCAGGTGGGTTTGAACCTTCACCAGCCATATATAAAATAAAATAAAGTAAACTACGCTAGAAGAAAGTAAGGGATTGAGAGGAAGATCGGGAAGCCGTAGAGCCGGAATGGAGTTGGGAGGGAGATCGGGAAGTCGTAGAGCACCAGAGCACCGGGGAGGAAAAGCAGTAGAACACCAGAGCACCGGGGAGAAAAAGCAGTAGAACACCAGAGCACCGTAGAGAAATGTAGAGAATTTGTGAGGAATGAGTTGTGTTTGAAAAATGGAATTTTTGGCCTATTTATAGGAATTTTTCGGTGTTATTTTGGTCATTTTAGGCCAAAAATGACCAAAATACTCCTCCCAACGTTTTAATAACGGCTATATGGGAGGGGTATTTTGGTAAAAGAACCCCCCCCTCCAACGGTCAGAAATCAGAAAAAAAAAAAAATCAAAAACTGTGGCCAACGGTCGGCTGGACCGGTCCCAGCGGGCCGGGCCGGGCCGGTCCAACCGGGCCTAATTCGGGCCGGGCCTAGTTTTTGAAAAAAAAAAAAAAAAAAAAAATGGCAGCGGTCCGGACCGGGCCGGGCTCGGGCTGGAGGGGAGAGGCCCGACCCGACCCGTTCGTGATTGGGGGTCGGGCCGGTTCGGGCTATTTGCGGTCCGGGCCGGGCTAAATGGGGGGCGGGCCGGTCCGGGCCTGGGTCGGGCTCGGGCTAAACCGGCCCACCCATCACCTTGACGTGGGCGCTCTATAGTCACACCTAGAAACACGTGCCTATTAACAAACCTTCAAAGTCTACTTTCTAGAGGAACCAAATAAATTTAAACAACCAATCTCAATCCATCAATGTCCCTGTCCTTAATTTCTACCACCTCACATAAAAGCTCGTCAAAGTCCAACCACATCCTCACCCACATATATGATATAAACTTATCTATACTAAGTCCTACACTACATATTATAAAAAAAATACTAGCAATTAAATATGAATTATTAAAACGTCAACAAATATAAATAAAGGTGTAAATGATAAAACTTATCCATTTAACAAACTAAAAATCGAAACGTAATAGACCCGAAAAATAATTTAATCCTGGACAAGGTGACAACAAGACTAATTTGACTTTTTGATTATTATTTTAATTCTTTAGTTCCACATTGATTAGATAATTTTTTTTTTGAAATCATACGCACGCATACACACAATTGGGGGACTCGAATCTTGCCGGTCCCTCCGAGTGTCCGCTCTAATACCACTGGGCTAGAGAACTCGGACATTAGATAAAACATTTGATGTAGCTTGAAATAGTCTGTTGGGTAAATACTTATTTTTCTATAAAACAAATAATAAAATCAGTGTTAATGGTCTACGAAAAAGTCGTGTACGAAGCACTGTCGTAAAAGATTATTCGAGCTCGATGAGGAGACATCTTTTCGAATCCTCCTAGAGGTAAAATTTTCTTGCTACCGACTTCCGTTGTTACACATAGCTCCAGAAGAAACGATCCTAACTTAACTTTTGTCCAGAAATTAAGATGAAAATGTAGATTTTAGTTTGAGGAGAAGCTAGAGTAGGAAGAAAATGTTGTTTCTGGTTTATAAGAAAGAATGAATATAGTGGGAAATGGATGATTATTTTTCCAAAGACTCGTCCTCATCATTGAAAATATGAATACATATATAGGCAGCCTCTCTACCTACATATTTGTTAGTGCTGGGGGCATGATTTTTCGATGTAAAAACTGATTTTGGTGCAGCACTTCGAGGAAGGTGCACAAGAGAGATCCTAGAGGATTCTGTTAGATGAAATCTAATGTATCACTTCGAAGAAGACATAAAATAATTCGTAGCAGCAGTAGCGAAAGTCCACTAACTTTTTCTGATTAGATCAGAAAAGCTTAAAGTGGATAAGCAGTAGAAGAAATGGACAGAATGAAAAGAAGTCATGCTGGGGTAACGGATCACCGGAGCTCAAAGCTTGATTCGTCCCACACGAACAACTTTCAGAAATCAGCAAGTTCAGAATAGAACCTGTGGAACACTGCTCTTCTGACTCCTCAGATGGTGTGAACTCCTTTTGTTTCTCTTCTCTGACCTCTGAAATTTCGTAAAAAAATTGTTCTGGAACCACTAAGTGTCAGAGAAGGAGGAGAGAAACTTCTATAGTGCCAGTCCAGTAACCGTCCAGTCTACGAAACGCTCGGGACGTGCCTGTGAAAGGAGAAACCATTTTGTAACTGTTCAGATCA
Source organism: Iris pallida (assembly GCA_029216955.1). Lineage (NCBI taxonomy): Eukaryota > Viridiplantae > Streptophyta > Magnoliopsida > Asparagales > Iridaceae > Iris > Iris pallida. The sequence goes on along the minus strand of JANAVB010020893.1, from coordinate 23,006 downwards.
TGGACAGACACGATTGTGCGCACGCTCTCGGGCTCAATCGCGCACAACGTCGCACACGTGCCGATGCGCCAACCATGTGCATACGTGCTCAATGCACATACGCGCGTGCTGCGCCAACTGCGCACTGCACGTAAACTGGCTGCACAGAGGCTCGCACAACTTACGTGCTAAGTACAAAGTGCGCCAACAAAATGCCACATTATGCCTCATGAGCTCATGAGCCTGAGTCTGAGTCGCTAAGCCCCTATGGGGCTTAGCTCCAAAGAAAATTAATTCAAAGAGCAAAAAACATTAATGCTTTAATATGGAGTCTTATCCTTACCTCATAGTAAAATCACCCACATGGTTTTCTCCTTAGGGTCACCACCCCATGTGCATATCTCAACAACACACCAAATAAATATTGAGATACACTTCATGGTACATTTCCGATGTGGAACTAAATACTAGGCACGTATTGAGAGGAAGCTCTCTCTACATGTCAAAGAAAAGCTCCAACAATATTTACTAGATATTAATATGTCTCAATAGACATAAACGTCACCTAACAAAACACCAATTAAAATAGCCATTAAGGCATGATTAGAAAATAATGGTAATTGAAATTAATTTTTTCACCAATAATAATAACGTAATCTTGGACTATCTAACTAATGTCTTTTTTATAATAAGTTCTTCCAAGGTTCTTACGAAAGGTATCGATGGTTACACCATAAACAGAAGTTAGCAATTTTCTAACAGTCAAATTGTTCCCATTTTTTTAACTGTGAATATAAGAAGCTAGTATTTAGTTGTAAAACTAACTCATATGCCAATGGTTTATGGGGTTATAACTCATATGCCAATGACCCCTAGCCTAGTGGTAGTGGAGGCATGCGGTACGAGAGGTCATGAGATCAATTTTCTGTGGAGAACGTTCGACATAACTACCATTTTCACACACACACACACACACACACACACACACACACACACATATATATTTTATATATATATATATATATATATATATATATATATATATATATATACACACACACACACACACACACACACACACACACACCATCGGAGGAGCGGACGAGGCTCCCGGTCCAGACTCATATATATATATATATATACACACACACACCTTCCTGTGCGGGACTGTATTTACGGGAAAGCTACGGGAATGGGTGGGTCCAGCAATTATTGGTCTTTCACGTGTGCCTTGTCTACTTCATACCTACAAGTTGAGATGGTTCCCATGGAGGTCGGTACTAGAAATGAAGCAACATATTCAATCCATTACCACAACGTCATGAACCACCCCCCTCCTCTCACCCCATGAGCGTTAGACCACTTGCGAAGGCATTGCTTCGGTGACTCGACCCATGGCCAATTCCCGTTGTCAGCAAACCCCGATGTACATCCTCTCGCCATATAATTTGGACCACCACAATCTTGCACTCCTCAAGGCCAATAGCTATCCCGTTTCTTCCATTAAAGCATTCGGTTGTGGAATTGATACTCTGATGTTAACATATTGGTCCTATTGGATTACAAGCAACTTGTAAATTTTTTCGGCACGCTGCTAATTTTGACCCCTACTTCGATCTGTCGATGGCTGAGGTTACAACACTTGAAATGTGTTGTCAAAGACCCGTCTTCAAACCGACGACGTCAGAGGAAAGGGAGGCAATGAAGCGACGATACAGTAGTTCGTGGAAGCTCGTCTTTGTTAGAGTCAAGTCTGGATTTGGTAATAGCATATTTATGCAGTCCAAATATGATTAAATATTTGATTTAATTTGATTTGGATGTCCATAATTAGTGCTGGGCTATTTTAGATATAATAGGATTCTTATTTGAGGGCTTCCTATTTAAGAAATCCTATTATGAGCTAAAATAGATTTTTTTTCTCATCCTATATATATGGGGTGAGAGTGGAGGCACAAAGCACAGCACAAAAGTGGAGATTTGAGGTGCTCGTCCACAGGAAATCTAAGAGAAAGTTTCGCACTTTGCTCTTAGGACTTCGCCATCCAAGACAGAAGGAAGAATAGATCTAATCGATGGGTCGTCAACTTCGGTTAGGGAGATTGCTACGGATTTTTGAGCGATTTCAATAGTAATCTTTCTTTTCTTCTTGAGTGTGATGAGGGGGTTGAACCTATTAGGGCAAAGGGTTCAACATTAGTTTTTGTCAATCTTGTAATTTTATCTGAGTTATAGAGATTAGGATTTGTCCAGGTGACGTAGTCACCGCCATATACTTGTTTTTATCTGTGCTTGGTGTCCGTTAGACGGGGTTGGTTATTTTAGGTGGGTTAGCCTAAGTTTCTGCTGCGACAATGTCTCAGACACGATATCGGAGCACAGGAGGGCATATCCGATTCCCAACATCTAGTATCAGAGCTTTGGAGGTTCTGACAACCAAGTCTATGGAGCAGATGAACACTCGTATGATCACCCTCACAGGGGAAAACTTGGCAATTTGGAAACCAAGGATGGAGGATCTACTCTGGTGCAAGGACTTGCATGGTCCGTTGGAGGGCGACAACGCAAAGCCAATGGACAAAGCTGCTGAAGACTGGAAACGACTGGATCGAAAGACCGTTGGATTCATCCGCCAATGGTTGGATGATTCGGTGTTTCACCACATGTCCATGGAGAGTTCAGCAAAAGCATTATGGGAGAAGCTGCATTCGTTGTACGAAAGGAAGACAACTGGCAACAAGGCGTTTCTTATTCGCCAACTCGTTAACTCGAAGTACACGGAGGGTGCCCCAGTGGCACAACATCTGAACGAGGTTCAGGGTATCATCAATCAGTTGTCTGCGATGAAGATGGTGATTGATGATGAGCTTCAGGCCTTACTGCTCTTGAGTTCTCTGCTGAAAAGCTGGGAGACGTTGGTGGTGTCGGTGAGTAACTCCGCACCTGATGGAGTTGTCACAATGGAGGCAGTCAAAAGTAGCTTGTTGAATGAGTAGGTCCGGCGCAAGCAAGTGGAATCGTCGTAAGAGTCCGCTCTGGTGATTTACTACGGAAAGGGAAGACCCAATTCACAGGCGAGGACAGGGAAAGTTCTCGAAATCTTGCGATTGTGGACCGCAAGGAGGGCTGCTATCACTATAGCGAAAGGGGTCATATCAGGAGGAACTGCATGAAGCTCAAAGCTGATAAGGCAAAAGGCAAGGAAGATCAGGAGGATCTCACAGCAATGGAAGATATCATTATCGCAGCAACCGACGCAGAGGAACCTTGTGGTATGTGTCATGACGACAACTGGGTCATGGATACGGGGGCATCGTATCATGCCACTTCACATAAGAGGATCTTCACGTCATACTGCGGCGGCAGGTTTGGACATGTGAAGATGGGCGACAAGGGAACAGCTGCAGTTGTAGGCGTCGGTAATGTGCACTTGACAACGGAGCTCGGTGAGAAGCTCATTCTCAAGGGTGTGCGACATGTACCGAGTTTGCGCTACAACTTAGTTTCGGTGGGGAGGCTGGCAGATGATGGCTGTCGCAGTCTGTTTGGGGACAAAGATTGGATGCTTGCGAAGGGTTCCCAACAGCTGGCTCGGGAGATTTGTGTTGTAGCATGTACAGGCTCAAGCCACTGAGCTGTACAGGTAGGCCACAGACACCGGATGGAGGCTTGAGGGGTGCTCGACAGGAGGTGGATCGTCGAAATCTTGCTGAGGAGTGGCTTCTTGGTGCTTTGAGGGATACGGAGGATTCGGTTCGTCGAGACAAAGTGACAGATGGTGGTGAGTGAAAGATTGAGGGTCAGTCTGTTGGTCCTATGACAGCTGGTCGGTCTCCAGGTGGGGGTTGCTCTACAGATTTGGTTTTTGCGACGGGTGGTTTGCCAAAGCTTTACGGAATGACATCGGTTTCAGCAGTTCGAAGCCAGGAAGGAGATCAAGATTTGCAGCAAACTCAATCTAAGGCGGGAGCATCATCATTCACACAGTTCAGGGGGAGCTCTGGGTCATCGACGGCATGCACAGTGTATGATGTTCTGCTCGAGGATGCATGTGTATAGGGGAGCTTCAAGTTCAGACACGAAAGTGGGCAGGTTCAGGAGTTCGAATCTCAAGAGGACCGCACCGTCTGTTTGGTTGGGCCAGCCAATGATGAAGAAGCTCGTCGGAACGTTAACACTTTCCGGCGGAAGACAGAAGTCGGGGACAGGCAGCCGAGAGTTGCGGTGAGGCTGATCGTCAGGGACTTCGGTCTTGATCGTGTTATTGATATCGGAAGGATTCCAGTAGTGCAAGAGGTGCTACGCATGGCAGCTAGCATCGACGTGACAGTCAAGGAGCTAGAGACGAAGGAAGATGCAAAGCAGCTTGGAGATCGAAGATCAATGGCATGATGGAGCAGGAACTCTGTCGCATGACGACAGACATAGAGTCCAGTTGAGGAGCCATGGGGTCAACACCCTCTCATCAAACTGGAGGGGGAGATTGTTGGAGTCCAGTCTGGATTTGGTAATAGCATATTTATGGAGTCCAAATCTGATTAAATATTTGATTTAATTTAATTTGGATGTCCATAATTAGTGCTGGGCTATTTTAGATATAATAGGATTCTTGTTTGAGGGCTTCCTATTTAAGAAATCCTATTATGACCTAAAATAGATTTTTTTTCTCATCCTATATATATGGGGCGAGGGTGGAGGCACAAAGCACAGCACAAAAGTGGAGATTCGAGGTGCTCGTCCACAGGAAATCTAAGAGAAAGTTCCGCACTTTGCTCTTAGGACTTCACCATCCAAGACAGAAGGAAGAATAGATCTAATCGAGGGGTCGTCAACTTCGGTTAGGAAGACTGCTACGGATTTTTGAGCGATTTCAATTATAATCTTTCTTTTCTTCTTGAGTGTGGTGAGGGTGTTGAACCTATTAGGGCAAATGGTTCAACATTAGTTTTTGTTTCATCTGAGTTATAAAGATTGGGATTTGTCCAGGTAACGTAGTCACCGCCATATACTTGTCTTTATCTGTGCTTGGTGTTCGTTAGACGGGGGTTGGTTATTTCAGGTGGGTTAGCCTAAGTTTCCGCTGCGGCAACGTCTCAGACACGGTATCGAAGCACAGGAGGGCATATCCGATTCCCAATAATCTTGAGGTTTCTGATGATGATTAAGATGATGGACTTGAGAGAGGACATGTTCGATGTAGAGGAAGGGGAGGCACTAGCGATCTACTCCGCTAGGACTTCCACGTGTGCCTCGTGCAACCGGAGAGCCTAGAGAGCCTGCTGAGGGTGATCCAGAAGCTGAGGCCGACCGTGATGACCTTGGTCGACACGCACAAGAAAATTAACTCGCGGTGCTTCATCAACCGCTTCTCAGGTTCCGAATAGTCGATATATATATATATATATATATATATATATATATATATATATATATATATATATATATATATATATATTCACTTCTTCTTACAAGTACAAATACAATCATACAAATACAATCACCCAACAACAAATAGAATCAACAACAAACAACAATGTCCATAGTTGCAGAGGTTCCTGGCATCTTGCAACTGCTCTCCGACGGGTCGGTGAAGCGGTTCCCCCTCCCTACCACCGCCGCGTCTGACGAGTTTTCCGACGGCTACAAGACCAAAGACGTAGTCATAGACTCCGCGAAGCCAATCACCGCACGCATCTTCGTCCCGGACACGGGAGATGATTTGCACCGTCTCCCCGTCCTCATGCACTTCCACGGGGGCGGTTTCTGCATTTGCTCCACCACTTGGTTGCCCTTCCACGCCTATCTCGGAGGCGTCTGCGTAAAGTCGCAGGTCCTGATAGTGTCCGTAGACTACCGCTTGGCGCCGGAGCACAAGATCCCTACGCCCTACGACGACTGCCACAGCTCGCTCCAGTGGCTGGCGAGCAATGCGTGCGGCGGCGAGCCTTGGTTGGGGAGAGCTGACCTGTCTCGGGTTTTTCTCTCCGGGGAGAGCGCCGGAGCGAACATCGTGCACCATGTCATGCTCCGCGTCGCTCGAGATGGAGTGGAGGAAGGGTTGAACATCAGAGGGCTGATGATTATCCATCCGTACTTCGGCAGCGAGGAGAGGATCGAGAGCGAGCTGGCCGAGGGGATGGAGGCGCCGTTGGCGAAGAGCGACCTGTTCTGGAGGCTGAGCCTGCCGGAGGGGTCCGACAGGGACCACTGGGCGTCCAATTTCGAGAAGACGGCTGCGGACGCGGAGGGTCTGTGGCAGCGGTTTCCGGCCGTGGCCGTTTTTATCGCGGGGATGGATCTGCTGAAGGAGCGGGGGATCATGTACGCGGAGTTTCTGAGGAGCAAAGGGCTGGCGGTCGACGTGGTGGTCGCCGAAGGCCAGGAACATGCTTTCCATCTCCTCAATCATGACAGCGACGATGCTCTTTTGCTGCAGAGCCAGATGGCAGACTTCATGAACAAACACTAAGCAAGCGAGCGACACAAACAAAATTGCTCTGGAGTTACTGTTTTAGCTACGTATGATCTCAATTCCTGAACTGAAATGCTTGTTTGGTGTAAAATTAAGCTTGCGTGATCCTTATTATGTTCTTTGTGTTTCAACTTGCGTTTTCGAGATCTGAATAATAAACTTCCAGATGGTTTTATTAATTAATTAATAGCAGTGAATTGATTGATATATTAGTATCGAGTTCTAATTGCATCAATATATACAAGCCATGCAAGGATTTTGAAATTCAAAATTCAGATGTCCATTGACCAGTACCATCTCCGGTGAGTAATAATAAGGAGCAGATGAAGCTTTTTTTTAAAGAGTCATAAATATTAAAAAGATCAAGAGGATACATTGTGCATATCATGTAGAACATGAGATGCAATACAAGATGGAATCTCTTCATATACACATATGAGATTAGAGATGTTGGATAATAAAGCATGGGAAGCTAGAGAGTGAGCACAGAGATTAGCATTCCTATTGATGTAGGAAAATGAAATATTAGCAGCAGATCGTAGAGTCGCCCTTGCATCTTCAATAGTATGTCGAGCACGCCAAAGAGGAAATGTGTTAAATGTGTTGATTGAGTCAATTAGAGGCTTGCAATCTCCTTCAATAATGGTATCATGAAGTTGATTTCTGATGCAAATATCTAGAGAAAGACTGATACCCAAGGCTTCGGCTTCTAGTGGTGAACCACCATCCTCCGATGTTGAAAGAGCTAGTAAGAAATTCCCATCTGCATCACGAAGCACAGCTCCTGCAGACATCTTCCCCTCCAAGTATGCCATCAAAGTTGATTTTCTTGCCATTGCAATTCGGAGGAGACCAGCGGACGTTAGCATGAACACTGGATGTTGGTAGAACAGTTGAAGGGAAACCTTTGTTTATAGCCTCCAGTTTTTCCTTCATGTTGAAAGCATCACCAAATATTCTTCTTCCATTAATGGCCTGCTTCTCAAATATGAACTTATTCCTGGCCTTCCAAATATGCCACAATATATAGAAGCACATTGCAATTCTATCTTTATCTCCTTCTTTCAGCAAGTAAGTTGTGATTGAAGTAATAGAGCAATCAACATGTAAGAAGGAGGTAATTGCTGGGAAATGACTCCATGTAATACCTGTTTTTGGACAATGAAAGAGAAGATGGTTTGTTGTTTCAATATGTACCTGACAGAGTGGACAAGTGGCTTCAATATTGCTGATGCGACGATGAATATTTTCTTTGGTAGGAAGGGAATTGTTAAGGGCTCACCATACAAATAATACCACTTTAGGACTGATATAATTAAGTCTCCAAAGCTTCTTCCAATCAGTGAAAGCATCAAAATTTGTGGTACTATCATTTTGTCTCAATAACTCATGAATGGTTCTATATGCTGACTTAGTAGTTAGCTCCCCATCCGTAGTATGCTTCCATATGAGTTTGTCCGTAGAGCAGTTTACAGAAAATTGAATCTTCATTATTGCAGTAGCTTCTCTAGGTGGGAAAAGTAAGTTAATCAAATTGAACTTCCACATTTTCGTGTTCTCATTGATAAGATCAGAAACTTTTTGAACCCATTTGTTGCTGAAATAAAACCTCTGTACTCTGTGATTAGAGATTGATGGTACCCAAGGATCATGCCATATATTAATAAGAGATCTGTCCCCAACTGACCATATCACATTATCCTTCAGGAAAACTCTGCTGTTAAGAATACTGGACCATACACATGAATATGTACGCGAAGGTATTGCTGACCAGAATGATGTTGTAGTAAGATATTTACTGTGAAGCAAAGTAGCCCAAGACGATTCCTGATTTTTGATAAATCTCCAACATAGTTTGAGCAGAAGGGATAGGTTAGATATATGAGGATCCCTGATACCTAACCCACCTTGAAATTTTGGTTTAGTGAATGTACTCCAGGCAGTAAAATGAAGCTTTTTCTTTTCAGTAGAATCCCACCAAAAGTTGCATTGGTCTTTGACAAGGATCTTAGAGACCTTCTTAAGAATGTGATATGATGATAGATAGTAGGTAGAGAGAGATCCAAGTGTAGATTTGATTAGAGTTGTTCTACCCGCATGTGAAAGACATTTTCTACGCCATCCTTGAAGTTTAGATGAACTAGCATCGAGAAGTGTGGAGAATGTAGTAACTCTATTCTTCGATTGAAGGAGTAAATGACCCAGGTATTTGTTCGTAGATTGCATAGGGTGGACTCCCAAAAGATGGATGTACAATTCACGCATAATAGGATCTGTTTTTTTGGAGAAAAAAAACAGAGGATTTGTCGAAGTTAATGCGTTGACCAGACCAGTTTTCAAAAGTTTTAAGAATGATCTTAATTTGAGTGATATTGGAAAGAGAACTTGTGCCAAAGATTAGTAAATCATCTGCAAATGCAAGGTGGGAGAAGGATATTGAATTGTTGCAAAATTTGAAGCTGTCATACAGAGAATTCCTGACCATAATGTTGATGAGCGTTGAAAGAATTTCCATGCTCAAGATAAAGAGATAAGGGGAGAGGGGACAACCCTGTTGGATACCCCTAGCAGGAGTAAATGGTTTTGAAGGGATTCCATTGATAAGAATAGCAAACGAAGGCGTAGAAACACATTGTAATATAAGACCATGAGTTTTACCACATATGCCAAAACCTGTGAGAGCTTGACTGATGATACCCCATCCTAGTCTATCATAGGCTTTTGACATATCAACTTTAAGAGCAAAAGCACTGTTAGTAGGAGATAAGTTTTGAATAGAATGGAAACTTTCATGAGCCATGACCATGTTATCTCCTATGTGACGACCAGGAACGAATGCATTTTGATATGGATTTATCAATCTATGAAGGTGGGGGCGAAGCCTATTTGTAATGATTTTTGAAATGACTTTGTAGAGCACATTACAAAGTGCAATAGGTCTAAAATCAACAGGCTTAGTAGGATGTTTCACTTTTGGTATGAGAGCAATGTGAGTATGATTTAAATGATTGGGCATGATACCAGAAATGAAGAAGTTTTGGATTAGAAGGATTACCTCTGGACCAATAGAAAGCCAACATTTTTGATAGAAGAGGGCGGGATATCCATCTGGACCAGGGGATTTGTATGGGCTCATGCTATTAATGATATTTCTGATTTCTTCTTCTTGTGGTACTGAACTGAGAATGTCATTGTCTGCACTGGAGATTTTAGGAAGATCTGCAAGAATGTGTTCAGGAACAGGAGAAGTTTCCACAGTGTTGAAGATCGCACTAAAATGAGCAGTAAAGGTATCTGCAATATCTTTGTGCTCTGTTACTTGTTCCCCAGATTCCTTGGTGATAATATGAATATGATTTCTTTATTTTCTGGTAGTAGCGGAAAGATGAAAGAAACGAGTATTCTTGTCCCCTTCTTTTAACCATGATATATTGGATCTTTGTTTCCAATATAATTCCTTTTGAAGATGTAATTTATTCAGGAAGATTTAGATTTTTCGTTCCTTGACATAGGAATCATCTGTGGTGGGAGCGACTGAGTGTTGAGAAGACAATATTCCTCATACCTGATATCCTCATCTAACCTACCAATCCGAGACCTTCCCCATTTCTTCAGTTGTGGGAGTATTTTATTGAGCTTAGAAAGGAGATCCAATGATTGTAGATTATTCCAGGAGGAAGTTAGAATTTGTTGGAAATCCTCCTCTAACACCCATGCTGCTTCGAATCGAGGAGGGGGTCTTCGTCTTCCGGCATTAATATTCAGTAAAAGAAGTATTGGATTGTGATCGCTATTAAGACTTGGTAGATGTAGAAGACCTGCATTTGGATGTTCAGAATGCCATTGAATATCGACCATAGCTCTGTCTAGGCGTTCAGCCACAAAACTTTGAGGTTTCCTCCAATTGTTCCAAGTGTAGGCTGGACCACAATAGCCAATATCTATGGCTGCAGATCGATTGAACCACCTTATGAAAGATTTGTGATGGTTATAATTGAAATTATTACCTCCATATTTCTCCTCGAAAGAAAGTATACTGTTGCAATCGCCAATACAGATCCATGGTTCATTGATAGTTGTAGTGATGGATTCCATATTACTCTAAAAGTCATGTCGACCATTAATCCCAGGGGGGCCATATACATAGAGGAGATGCTAATGTTGTGAGTATCCAGGCAGTTGAAGACTTGTGTGTATATGATTTGCAGAAGAGGAAATGATGCACAATGTAATATCTGAATCCCAACATAAAAGTAATCCACCAGAAAGCCCATTCGCAGACACAAAACAATGATATGAGTAACCCAATCTAGATGCAATTGAGTCAGCTGTTGTTGACGAGCATCTCGTTTCTAATAGAAAAAGAATTTTTGGTCGAGTTGCACGGAGAAATGACTTAATTGTCCGAATTGTAGGGTCATTTCTCAAACCCCTATAATTCCAGGAGAGAATCATGAGTTGGAAGGCTATTGTAGGCCAGCCGCGCCTTTTCCTCCTTTATTTGGTAGAATGATTCGTTTGTGGGGTCGACTATCATCAGTATCCGTATCATTATCAAGACCTGGGGATCTGGATCTTTTGTACTTGACTTTAGCTTCATTTGGACACTTGAGAGATTTATCATCATTCTGAATCTCAGATGTTTTGGTGGGATTTATAGGGGACATAGATTCATTAGTATCAGAAGAAGATGACACTGAAGCTCTGTTGGAGATATTTGGAATTTAAGTATTGGATATCTGAGATTGAAGGTTATTTAGGTGAGAAGTAACAGGTGGTGATGACAATTTGATTATTGCAGTGTGTAGGGAAGGTATGGAAGTAGATATATCAATAGAAGAGACTTCATGTGATGAGGATATAGTATTTGTAACTGGAGGAAGTTCAGCAATAGTGTAGTACTTATTGAAAAGGGAAGTAGATTGGTCTTTTTTATGATCAGTATCAACTGATTTTAAAGTTTTAGAACCCAGGATACATGTGGAAATTAGAATTTCAGTAATAGAGGAATTGGGATTTGTTGGGAATGGAGACAGGACATGGTTAGGTTGGTTATTTTCAGGAGGGAGTGTGGTAGTTGGAGAGATATTTGGGAAGACCGAGTTAGGGGGGGGAGAGTAGTAGATAACTGAATAGACATGTCCCTTGAAACTACTTGGTCCATGGATGTAACTGTCGCCGGAAGATCATCGGAAAAATCAAATAAAGTAGAAGGATAAGGTGATTTTTTTCTTCGGGGAAGTTGTGGATGATTTCAAAGTGTGGACCAATGAACTAGGAACAGAGGGTGGAGAATCAATGGACATTGACATGGTGGTAGATGAATTTTTAGAAGGAGGGAATTCAGTAACAGTTTGCTGTTGATCTGAAACATTATCTTCAAGATGTAAAGAAATGGTAGATAGAGAGGGTTTCTTTGATTTACCTCTATTGTTTGAAGCAATCTTGAATCTGTCTGCATGAGTCACACATATTGAGTGGTCGAGGCGTTTGACTAATAGAGCCTGAAATTGAATCTTTTGCTCCGTCGACCAATTATCATTCAACATATTTTCATACCTCTTATGAGTGCTGCATTTCTTAATACTGTGGCCTAGGCAACCACAGAATAGACAGAACTTTGGGAGTCTTTCATACTTTAATAAAACAGTACACTTCTTGTTAGTATCCAATGATACTTTGAGATTCCTGGGGAGAGGTTGTGTAACATCAACTCGAATTTTAACCCTGGCAAACAGAGTCCATTTGATAGCATCATCAGCAGATGGAGCTTGTATTGGGCCTATCCGAGAAGCAATGGAGGAAACATAATCAATGGTGAGAAGATTCACAGGGAGACCATGAAGTTGGACCCAGAAGTCGCTTTCAGAAAACTTGTAATCACTGGATACTTTGTTGGGAAGACATCTTTCAATAATCAGCATATGTTTATTGAGTTTCCATGGACCATTGGCTACCATAAATTCTAGATCTTCCAGTTTGTCGAATTTTGCAGCAAACGATCCTTCATGATATTCAGACACCTTGACATTGCTTTTGAGTTTCCATATTCTAGGAATTGTAGAGGAGATGATGTGAGAGGGGTATACTTTCTGGGTGAGAAGCTTGAAGAAGAGGTAATGGTGCCAATCTGCTTGTGGGTTATTTGAGGAAGATTTGTAGATTTCATCTGTATTCAACGAGGAAGATGAGAAGAGGGAAGCAAGCTTGGAGAGAGTTTCTTCGTAGGATGAATCCTGTGATGTAGTCATGATGAAGAGGAAGATGGAATAGAAGATTGGCGGAGATGGGATCAGAGATTTGAAGGAGATGACATTAACCGGGGTGGCAGTTGATAATCGCCATCGGGTAATTTTTGTTATTTGGATGTCCAATAGAATGGAGCAGATGAAGCTGAGTTCTAATTAGATCAGAGCCGCCTCTTTCTTCCCCATCACTTATGATGTGGTTCAGCCAATTGACACCCTATTGTATTGACTCCATGCTTCCGGACTTTAATCCTCTAGTATTCCCTTCGTCTACTAACAATGTTCTTTGCCTACAACCTCAAAACTTTCATCCGGGACAGTCTTTGCCAAGAACAGTGAAACTTTCATGCACGACGCTCCTAACGAAGTCGTGAACATTTTTCATACCTGACTAGAAGTCAAGTCATACCTGAGTACTTGAACAGAAGTCAAGTCGTGAACATTTTTCATACCTGAGTACCTGAATAGAAGTCAAGTCATACCTGAGTACCTGAATAGAAGTCAAGTGTGGACTTGAACTTCTCTATAGAAATAGTCTTGATCAAATTCAACTTAGTGTTGACCTTTATAAGATTGATCTCCTTATTGCACCACTCACATATCTTGTGATAGCATACGTCGATATATTTTATCCGACTATGGTACACCTGATTCTTCGAGAGATTAATCGTGCTCTGTCACAAAATAAAGTAACCTACAACTTCTCGAACCCGAACTCGCTAACTAAGTCTTTTAACCACAGGTCCTCCTTCAATGTCTCTACTATTGTCATGTATTCTGACCCCGTAGTTGATTGCTCCATGATATCCTATAGGGTCGACTTCCATTTGACTTGAGAATCCGTAAGTATGTGTATATAGCATTTAGTTAATCTTCTTTTGTCCAAGTCACCAACATAATCCGTATCCACATAACTATATTACTGGTTCGATATGGGTTTTGACTTGTATACCAACAACCATAGATCATGGTAACTTTTAGATACAAAAGCAACCACTAAACGTCTTCCCAAGTAAGCCTTCCTGGATTTGACATGTGCATGCATATCAAACTGACCGCATATGACAAATCAGCATGAGTGCATACCATAATATATATCAACAGTCTCATCGCACTTCTTTACGGAACTCAAAACATAGTTTCCTTTTACCTCTCTGATATTGTACACTCCTTCGAGGATAACTTAAAATAAATACAGTAGGGGGTACTCACATGTCTTGTCTCCTTCATGTTGAATCTCTCTACTATCTTGTCAATGTGCTTCCTTTGGGATAGACATATCTTTCCACCTAAATCCCTCATGTCAAATTTTGTATTGAATGAAGCTTTGAGCACCCTTATTTTCGTCATACTCCCAGTAGTAATCAACATGTCATCGACATCTGAGAGAAGATATATCTTATGACAACTCTAGGGGAGGATGAATAGAGTATAGATGATGAATACCAATTAAAAACAACAATAAGCAATAAAAACAACAAATAAATGAATTAAAAAAATAGCAATACAATAATGTAAACACAACAATGTACACTAGTATCCTTCCGTGAAGGCACTCCAGTCCCGAAAACTCTTGTCCGACTTCAATTCACTATTCAAAAATAATAATACATCATGAGCTTTGATCCGAAGGGCTCAGCAACTTCTTATAACCATGAGCTTTGACATGAAGAGCTCGCTAACTTCAAACAACAGTTGAATATATTTGAAAATCTACTTGGAAATCCAAGCTTTACAAATCTTCGTAGTCTTCTAATCGAATAGCACTTGTCATTAGAAGTCTACGGAGTATGTTCTTGGTAGTTGGCAGTTTTAGATCTCTTAATGAAAATAAATAGCGAGTAAGAATTGATGAAAACAATTAAGAGAACACTGATGACCGAATTCGGTCTGAATTCAATTAAACATATATAATTATTGTCGTTGACATTGGAGTTTGTTTCCTAAAAATCTGTTAAGCAAGACCGATTCGGTTCGAGTTCGGTCATGAACGAATTTGGTCCAAATTCTGACAAAAACAAGCAATTTTTTTACCTAGTTGACCGAATTCGATCCGAGTTCAAAATTTTACAAACAGAACTATTATGTTTGTCAAAAACCGAATTCGGTCCAAGTTCGAACATTGAACTCTATGTCGTAGATTATCGTACAAGTACAAGCGTGCACCGAGTGCATGACTTGGAGAAAATTGAACACTGAGTTTTAGAACATTGAAAGTATGGCTTCATACACGAAGTGGACAAGTTGTGGCACAACGTCATGGAACTGTCATAACATTGAAATGAATGATTCGTCCGCAAAGCATGTAGTTGTGGCAAAGATGCCACGAAACTATTTTTGTATAAATGACTTAGGAATGGAACGTGTTATGTAGTATAGAGGTGATCGGGACCTATAGGTTTTTGTTCGGGACACTATGCATCAATACGGTTGTGTTGGAGCATAGTGCCGATGGAGCTTGAGATAAATGTATCACGCCCTATTCCTTAAATCTTTCGTCCTCACTTCGACTATACTGAATCGATCATCCTCGTTGGATGTGATGCCGTGCAAGTTTGGTATTGCACTTGTACAAGTCAAGAACGTGCACATTTGTGTCATTTTGAAATATTAGAACATAGCACATAGCAGAAATATTGAATACACATTATAGGAAGAAATAACTCATTTTTATTGATAAAATAGCAGCAAGTACAACTTTTTTCATTATTCTTTGAAATGATGTTCCATCTTCCATTGCTTCATAAAAGAAAAACAACTAATAAGCTGTCATGAAATAACTTTTCATTCCATACATTGTGCCCCTTTTATTATTTTTGAAAATACTACGCAGCAACTCTTGACTCCAAAAGTACTTTGAAATCTTTATTTGAAAATTAACTTGAGATAACAACTAGTCTTAATCTCCCTCGGGCTCTCGCGTTCTCCTCGGAACCTATGGAGGAGGAGTCAGCATATTATAAAACTGTGCTGGTGAGTCCCTTTGACCTACTCAACTAAACCAACATTTGTGAAATTAATGGCAAACATTTAAATAATCTTTATTATGGACTAGCAAATCACAACAGTTTTAATGAGGCAATATGATAACTTATGAAAGTGACCATTTACTTTACAATCGATCGATTCCAGCTTTCCTGCATTAGATACAGGATGATAATAATAATAATACTTACCGCCCATATAGAGGACAATCCTTAGCATGCATCCTAACTACATGGCCATTAGCGTTGTTATACCATACAGACTCAATGCCATACAGGACTTCAAGGTAATGCAATGCTCCATTCAAAGTAGGTAGCTAGCCCCAATAAATGTCTCACAATACCCGTGCTACTAAAGCACGCCGATATTTCCCCTAGGTCGAATCGATCCTAGTGCCCGTCGAGGAAACTCATCTCAATCTTGTGCACAAGTTGTCCATGACCATGCAAATGCGTGTCCGACTCGACAAACATAAATTGCATGGTAAATTATCAAAAGTATAGGGACAATATATTCATTTTTCAGCATTTTATATTCATCATCTCAGTCATCAATTCATTTCATTCCAATACTTATCGCAACATTTCATTTCTCTTAGGAAGAAGCATCATTTCAATCTTTGCGTTATTAGCATCATCAATTCATTCAATGTGCTCATTATACTAGCATCTTCGTGGTGTCGATTTATGGAATTATAAGCATCATGTTATCAATCAACAGATGTAGCAAGGCAACAAGAGAATTTAATTGATTTGCATGAAGGAGTAGTAAAGAAGGGTCAAACCAGCACAGAGAATCCGCCATTCACCAATTAAAGGATTGTTGAGAGAAAAAGGAACACTTGTGCGATTAGCCTTCAGTCACGCATACACTTGCAATGACACCAACACTTTGGTTAAGACTTCGTCTCGTTTATGTTCCTCTCTCTCAGAATTGTCAAGAATGAATGCAAGGAAAATCGATGAAAATGGACAACAAAAATTAAATCATCGAAAACTATTCAGAAAAGTATCCATTAAAACCAAGCAGTAAAACATTCAGAGAAAGTTCTTGGACTAATTTCAAGGAAAAACAACGCATTAGTTGGAAAGGTTCTTATGCGTTTGTTCATGATCGATCCATGTCGACGGTAAGTTTCCCCAATACTCGATTCTGATCGAATCATTCAATTCAGAGTGGACCACTAGGAGTGGGGCACTGCGAAAGGATGATAATGCAAGTCAATGCTATTTACGAGTTCGAACATGAGAATTTGCTTGTGATTGTTATGGCTTCCTAATTGTTCGCACGTATTGCATGATCTATGGACTTGGACAACCTGTGCATGTGTTTGCTTCATTCGAACGAGATCGTATGGGCATCGGGACCGTTCAGCCTAGGAGAGAATTATGATGGGTATTGGTGGTGCACTTGTAACCCCCTAAATTTAACAATATATTTTTCTTTTTTTTTTTGGTATTTGTACGACGAGTGCGAATACATATATACGAAATATTAATTATCTTTATACAAAAGTTTTAATATTAGATTTTTTATAAATATAGAAATAAATATTTTGTTCCAAAAAATATATAAGGTAAATAATTTCTATATTTTTCGAGTATAAAAATGTCGTCCCGAGTTTGCTAAACTTATTATTGATATATTTTGTTTGACATACAAGTATATGTACTAATTTCGAAAGTAATATTTATTTAAATAATTTGTACTATTTGCGTGCGATGTACATAAAAATAAATTTATGTGTATTTTTTAAAATTTTGGCTTTAGAAAAAAGTTATTTGGAATAATTTCAGTGTGTTTTAAATTAATTCGAATTATTTTTAATTTATTGAAAAAGGTATTTAATTCTTTTTTATGTTTAAAATATTTATGGTGATTTAGATTGAGATTAGATTTTATTGAATTTGTTTTAAATTTATTTAAATTAAATGCGAGATTTATCGAGTAGGATTTAAATCGTTCATAATCCTTATCTAATTATGATTCCTCTACCCTATTTATAGGGGAGGCTTTCCATTATTTTTTCCACAAATTTTCTCCACCACAATTGTGTGCATCGTATCGGTGTCCACCTTCCTCGTGTCAGCCTGTGTTAGCTCGGGTCCGACCCCAGGTATTTTCTTTCCATTACAATTACAGTATCTTCGTATCCGATAATTCAGGATACGAATCCCAATTTTTCTCGGCCATGGGAGTCGCACCCATCCGTTTGACGGAGCCACCACCACCTCCAACACCTGCACAAACCTGCCACCAGTAACTAACATCTCGCCTCCCTACTTCGGAGATCTATCAAAATCACCACCATCAATTTCACGTACCTCCTTCACCGTCGTTGTCGTTCCCCTGTCCATCAATGCCACCCCAGATCTCGATCGTTACCCGAACCTAGCTCCTCCGCCGCGACCGCACACCAGCGATGTGGACGCGACTACGGTCCTTACAAGATCGGAACCAACCAAACCCTCTGTAACCCATCTTCCGACAAACCTGACCTCCCCAGTTAGCAGATCCACCGCAGCCGCGCTGCCATCGCCCAGTGAGTCCGAAGTCACCTGAATAGAGCGGACACCATCATCAGGGGCATCAATGGTGATATTAGCAGCAGGTGATTTAGTGCATTGCCAATAGAAATGGCCAAGCTGACCACAGTTAAATCATGTGCACGATCTTCCTCCATCACGACCGCCATTGCCCCTTCCTCCATCACGACCAGCATTACGGCTACCCCGTCAGCCGCCACGACCACTACGAAATACTGTACGAGCGGCCCCAAGAGCAGAACGATCAGCAGGAGTATTACCCGGAGTGGTCTCAATGACTTTGGCAGCCCGAAGGACACGATAGTGTGCTTCCAACAGGGATGGTACATCAGATCTAACAATAATCTGAGAACGAGCAAAGTCTACATCAGGACGGAGAGAGGCGAGATAAGCCATGACATGAAGTTGCTCACGTTGAGCCCATGCTTCATTAATATCCGACGTAAGAGGTAACACGCGGTCGATCTCATCCGTCATAGCCTTGAAGGCCCGAAAATGATCTTTATGAGATTTGTCTCCTTGATTTGCTCGGTACACACCAACGACCGAGTCATATATACGAGACAAATCGCGTTTACCATCAAACGCTGTCGCCAACATTTTCCATAACTCCTTTACGGAGCCCGTATTTTGAACTATGTCTCCCACCGATGGTTCCATGGAATTCATCAACTGTGTAAACAGTCGACTGTCATCTATCTTCCATTGCTCAAAGATGGGATCATCTTCTGCTGGAGGGTTATCAGTCAGATGTTTGGACAACCCCATTCCTCGAAGTGCCTTCTCGACCTTTTTTCTCCATGTCGAGTAGCCCTCTGGCCCTTCTAACTGTCGACCGACAAGTCGAATGGAGGAAATTGTCGTGCTAGTGCCTGCTAGTGTGTTGCCGACACTAGTATCTGTGGCACTGCTATTCGTCATAGAGTCTCCAATTTGTCAGAGATTCGATTGTCGATGTGTTCTTTCCACTTGATAAACACAGCAACTCTGCCAATGCACTAAAAATGAAGCCAAAACCGGCATACGCGCATAGGAAGTAGAGAGTGTGAATCACAAGCTAGCATAGAGAGACAACCCATGGTAACCTCTGATAGATCCTGGTGTGAAGATCAAGGAAACAAATAAAGATTCATGCACAACAAACCATATGTGTGCTCTTTGTTAAATTTCCAGCATTGATGAGCAGAAGTTCCAACAAATGTTTCCCCTCTGAGAATCCCAACAATGAATTTTTTTAGAAACTAAACTAGGGTTTGGAGGGAGTAGGTGGCGGCTGATGGAAGGAGAGGGTTAGGGTTAGGGATTGGTGGCATCAGGGGGGGCTGACAGCGGGCGGATGGGGGGGCACTGACAGGGGCGCTGACAGGGGGGCTGACAGGGGGGCTGACATGGGGGCACTAACGAGGGGGCGCTGACAGGGGGGCGCAGACAGGGGCTGACACGGGGGCATTGATAGGGAGGCTGACAGGTCGAAAATGGGGCAGCAGGGGGGTGCTGACAGGGGGGCGCTGACAGGGAGCCAGGGGGGCTGACGGGGGACGGGGCGATGGCTAGGTTTTTTTTTTATGGTATGGAGATTAGGATTTTGTGGAGAGAGGGAGAGTGGTGGGTGACGGCTAGATATGGCTGGCCGTTACTTCAGCTAGATATAAAGAATGCTTTTCTTCATGGGGATCTTGATGAAGAGGTATATGTGATACAACCTTCCGGGTTCGTTACAAGGGAGGGTAAAGTGTGTCATCTGAGGGAGGCCCTCTATGGTCTGAAACAATCACCTCGTGTATGGTTTGGTCGATTTACACATGTTGTTATTTAATTTGGCATGTGTCAATCAAAGAAGGACCATTCAATCTTCTATCTACACACATCTGCTGGAAGAATACTCCTTGGTGTCTACGTTGATGATATTGTAATCACGAAAGATGACAACCAGGGTATTGCAAGCCTCAAGAAGTTTCTTGGAAAACAATTTCAAACCAAGGATATGGAATCCTTGAACTATTTCTTGGACATTGAGGTCACACGGGGTAAGCGGGACATTGTAATGTCTCAAAGAAAGTATGTGCTGGACATACTAAATGATGCAGGCATGATGCAAGCAAAAGGAGCAACCTCACCTATGGATCCTGGGGCAAAGTTACTTCTAGACGAAGGGGTCCTGATGACCAATCCAGATCAGTATCGTCGAGTAGTTGGAAAACTCAACTACTTGGCGGTTATGATGCGTCCGAACATTTCTTTTGTAGTGAGTGTTGCAAGTAGATTTATGGCTTCTCCAAGAATTCTACACTGGCAGGCAGTTCTCAGAATTCTGTGTTATCTAGTAAAGAATCCAGAAAAAAGAATTCGAATGGAAAATAATGAACACACTCGCATCGAGTGTTTTTCTGATGCCGACTGGGGAGCAAGCCTGACAGATATATGGTCTACATCTGGCTACTCAGTATTTATTGGTGAAAATCTAGTGTCATGGAAGAGCAAGAAACAAAGTGTGATAGCACGCTCAAGCTCAGAACCAGAATATCGAACTATTACTCATGGCACGTCAGAGATATTATATATGAAGCATCTCCTACAAGAACTAGGTGAAGTCGCAAGGTCTCAAGTGGCAGATCTATGGTGTGATAACCAGTCTGCTATTCACATTGTCACCAACCCAATATTTCATGAACGGACGAAGTATATTGAAATTGACATTCATTTTGTTCGCGATGAATATAAAAAAGGGAGTGTGAGGACCGACGACCAAATAGCTGATATCTTCACAAAGTCTCTTCTGGGTCCTTGGGTTCAATTTTTATGTAACAAGCTGGGCATGATTGACATCTATGCTCCAGCTTGAGGGATGGTGTTAAGTGTTATATTAGAGTTATGAGTTAATGGGCTTTAGTCCCACGTTGCTTAGAATAATAGGAGAGGAGGCTAACCTCTCTTATATATATGTAGTCTTTCATCCATAATAATCATATCATTATTTCCATTCTACATGCACAATTGCATATCACCCTCCAGTTGTTACTGTACATGTCCCTAAAGTTTGCTTATACACACCCTCCTTGTCTCTTATCCCTAGTACATTGATCCAATATACTCTGCCTACCCTGTTAGCAGTGAACTCCTAGGTATAATATATGTATACTCTGCCTATAGTTTACTGCTTTTGTATGCAATTATCCTATAGATACAGTTTGCACCTGACACATGAGAGTTTCTCCAAACCCCTATATATATCTAGGACTGATACCTCTTCCTGAGACACGTCCTAACCTGCCCCCAAGCTTTTAATGCTTATCCATTACCTGTCTTACTGGTACTTCTTCCAACTCTACCTGAATGCTTGCTAACTACCACAGCTAACTAGGCAGTCACATATCCTTGTCTCCTATAGATATCCTAAAATCTGAGTCTAGCATACCCTATTGGCCACAAGTCCCTGGTCCCCGAAGGGAACAACACATCTGTGCCTACTCCTGCCACCTACTGCTCATACATAGACCCAATTATATTCCTGCACACCCTTCTTGTTCTCGAATTGTTACTATTGCTGCTGTGCAACATTCAATGTAGCAGCTTGCTTCTCCCTGTAGACCCTCTATACACAGGATCATAAAAACCCTGTCGACTGATACTTTAACGTGTATCCGGTATAAACTAAACATGATTAAGTCCCTTATTTTACATGCGCAGACTTCTAATATCCTGATACCCTCCCCCATGTCTATGTTCTTGTCCACAATCTAATTTATTTGGATCATACTGATTACCTATAGCCTTATGGGTATTCCGGTCATACAACTGGTATTAGATACCAAACATATCGAAGGACTATATGCTACCCAGGTCACCCATTGAATATGTGGTTTGCTGTGCCTTTGCAGGCAAAACGCCATATGCCTCTTCTGATACTGATACCTACACGAATTTAACTTTCCTATACAGATTGGCACTAAATTCCTGCACCCCTGATGTGCCTAAACACATATATGTAATCCCAAACACTATAAGCCGAATCGGCCCAACTGTATCTATAATATACAGGTATCTCAAATCATCTATGCCCACGAATTGAACATGTAGGAAACATTTACAGGTACCAGTGCCTAACTGAAACGCGAGTACACGAACCCCACCCATTCTCGATAACGTAGGTCTGTACCCAGTCTTCCCTATGTACACAACCCTTCCTAGTAATATTATCAAACACGTAGCATAATATACTCAATGGGAAGGAGTTTTAGACCATACCTTAATGAAGAATTCCTGTAGGCTGATGATGGCGCATAGGCAGACTCGAAGGGGAAAGTCTACAGGCTTGCGAAGGTGAGGGTAGTTTTCTTAGGGTTTTGATGAGGGAAAAGTGAGAGAACCAGCTACTCCCTCTCTATATATATCAAGGTTTTGGAGATATACATAAATTCTAATAGGATTTGGAGGAATCGAATTGGAACTTGATTCAAATACAATCCATCAGTGTTAGAGCAGTCGGCTAAGA
Source organism: Iris pallida (assembly GCA_029216955.1). NCBI lineage: Eukaryota > Viridiplantae > Streptophyta > Magnoliopsida > Asparagales > Iridaceae > Iris > Iris pallida. Next base: position 284 of record JANAVB010020893.1, on the reverse strand, counting down.
ACAGATTTAAATTCAAATATTTACACTAAGCCCCTTAGAAAACAGATTATTACAAGCCCTCTTTGTTGCATAAAAGTAATAACATTTCCAATTTAATATTCTAATCATTTAAAAACTTTATGAAAAGAACAAATTGATTCCAAGGGTTTACACCCCGCTACTCCGACCACCACCAATTCCCTGTCCTCCACAACCACGACTCCATCTACTTCATCGACATCCTCCCAGCTATGCTATCACCGTTACCCCACCACTAACACCTAACTCTACCGACCAGATTCACC
>JANAVB010020892.1:0-36870 GCA_029216955.1 Iris pallida | reverse complement strand
TCCTAAGGCACAACGAGAGAGAGCGTACACTTCTTTTGTTTCCAACCGAGCTTTCAAAACTGAGAAAATCGAAAATGAAGTCCAAGGACGTGAAGCCGTGCTCTGATACCAATCTGTCATGCTCCGCTCCCGCAGGAGCGATCGTCCTCGCTAAGGCGTGATGCCGCACGGGCCTAGGTTGCGCCCGTGCAAGGCCAAGTCCAGAAACGGCCGATTTGAGCTAGGCCACAGAGTCGCACAGAGTGTCCCCATTTGCAGCGGAAAGTAAATGAACACAAGTTGAAGCGAATCCAAACTCTTTATTGATTTTCAAGAAGTTTACAAGCGGCGCTAGGCCGATATTACAAATTGCTCAGCTCTAGCTCTCTCTCTCTGAAACATAAAATGCGTGCCAAGTGGCTTACAAGATGGAATGATTCATGGCGATGTTCCGATACATTATGCCCTGTATATGGTGCTCCAGCTCCTTGCAACGCTCCAAGACTCCAGAGATAGCTCTGCGCCTTAGCACGTTCGAGGAAAGCTCCGTACCCGCCGACGTTTCCTGCTTCCTGCAAGCAGACTGTGGGGTTATCAGTACATTGTTATGCACTGGTGGGGAGGCTAGCTCGCCCACAATGCTATCATTACCAAACACGTTCCATTTACTTTTGTGCATCTCTATCATTTATTGTCTTTCTAATCTTGCCTTAGGATCAATTTCATGGCATATTTCATAGCCTATCCCGTGTTGCCAAATTAAGTGTGTGCATGGATATGAATGCACGACTTACCCATACTTACCGTCCGGCCTTCCCTGTTCCAAGTAAACCAAGTTAGAACAACAGTTTATATAAACTTTCAATATCAAGAGATGTAACTCATGTGGACTTTCAATGTCAAGTGCGAGTCCCTGCCTCGGGTCCTAGCGCGTCGTAGGCGTGTTCTTTAACTCATTTGTACGACGTATTCATTATCATTTGGAGTGATACATTTCAAGTCATTCAGTAGGCACCTGTTCATTTAACTTAGACTACTTTGATTTCAATGCAAAGACTTGCACGTGGATTGCCACCAGCAAAGTCCACCTAAACTATATGCATCGGTCGCTGGCATCATAAGCCATCCTGGACATATTCCCCTTTGTATTTTCTCACCTATCATGGCGTGCGGCTGGTACACCTGATAGTCTCTTGAAAAATACCCCGCACTTACGTCTCCTGGTGGCCAAGCCCCCCCAGTTAAGCCCGTAAGCCCCTTTTGATTCCGTCCGAACCGGCAAGTCCTTCACACTTTGACCATGCCGCGGAATCCCTTTCTCTTTACGGCACAACATACGCCACCCCTCGCTCGTACCGTTTGTCCACGACCATTTCGTATTAACTTGTCTTTTTAACATAACGGCTGTCTCTGAGCTGTAGGCTAACCCTTAGCCTTCTTACGTTATCGACCAGGTTGGCGTCCGTGCAGCGCGGGTAGCGAGCCCCGTTGCACGTGCCCGTCACACCTGTCGCTAACCATTCTTTTCTTTCTTATCTTTCATTCATTCTTTCTTTTCTTTCTTTCTTTCTTTCACTTGTTCGTTCGTTCATTGGTTCTTTCATATATTCGTTCATTCATTCGTTGATTCATTCATTCACTTATTCATTCATACATTTTGCAACTCCCTGTGCGGGAGTCGCCTTGGCGACCCATCGGTCCTATAATCTTTCAATGTTGCTAAGCTCTACTCGGAACGACTATGTTGATAGTCTTCCCATTTCATTGTTGTAAACCATTCATTGTTTCACTGTTGAACGCAAGCTTGTGCCTTAGCACGAGCGTAGAGCGCGGGCGAGAGTTTTCGTACTTTTCCATGTTCCTTTCCATATTCTATACAAGCATACAAGTTGGGATTAATCCCTTAGCTAGGTGCGTTGAGTCATTTATTAGCATGTACAGTATTATCGCCTAGCGATTCTCGTGATAGTGTCCGCATTGTTATGTGTCTAGGCTAAGCACGGACGGGTTCATCGGAGCCACCCACCTTAGCGATGTTCGCATCGGTCGAGCGATACTTCGAGCGCGCCTTTGATAGTCTAAGTCTGGATTCATCTTTGACGGCCCAATACAAGTTTTGCATCGATTCGCATCGATACTTCATCGGGTCGAAGCAACTCTTCGGGTCGACGGCTCGTTTGAGTCGTTGCACTTGCCGTTTGGAATCGGCGTTCCGCTAGGGCGGAGCGGGTCACTACACAACTCCCTGGTGAGGCCCTTCTTGAACCTCCAAGCTCTATCCTCCGGTGCTTTGAGTAGGTTCTCAGCGAACCTGCTGAGTCGAGTGAACTCTGAAGTATACTCCGCCACTGTCATGGTCCCCTGCTACAATGCCTCGAACTGCATCCAAAGCTCATTCCGCTCCACATCAGGGAAAAACTTCTCCTTGAACAGAGTTTTGAAATCTGCCCAAGAAAACTGGGGCTCAGCTAACTGGGGCTGCTCCCGGTTCCAAGCTCTGGCAAGGTGGAAGTGTCGCATACTCCCCACCTCCACCTTCAGGTCATCCGGGATCCATGCCAACTTCAGTGTCCGATCAGCATTCTCCAGCCACTCATCCGCATAAACAATTCCTTCGTGGCCCCAAAAGTCCATCAGACAGAGGTTCTGGTAGTCCCTGGCTGTCCCTGGTCTCGGTGCTGATGGTACTGGAGTTGATACCGGTGCGGGTGCTGCCGGCTCTCTAGTCCTGAGCGCATCCACGACTGTAGCCCGAAACTATACGGCCTAGTGGTTCTGGGCTTCCATGAACTGCTGGAACATGGCCATCACCTGGGCGCCGTCGAAAGACATCGTCGGGGGCAGCGGAGGAAAGATAGGAGGAGGTGGTGGAAGCTGATCTAACGGAACGTCTGGTGCTGACTGTCCCGAGCTTCCTACAACTCCAGGGTGATCAGCGGTCTTCCTCGTAGCGACCATCCTGCAACTGTAATGCCCCGTTACGCACGGTGCATTATGCTGAGTCGTTGACTCGAAGAGTTGCGTTGACTCGATAATGTATCAATGCAAAACGATACGAGAGTAAAGTTGTCCCGAGCAATGCATCAAACTAAGTTGATGCGAAGAGTTGCCTTGCCCCGAAAGAATGCATCGAGTTGAATCGATGCGAAGCGTCGCGTTTCCCCGAAGGATGAGTACGTTGAATCGGCTCGAAGATTCTAAGAAATCGAATCGACCAAGGCGCAAGTCCAAATCGATACAAGTATTGATTTTAGTTGGTTTCGTGTGCAGGTTATACTTTGACGGGAAAATATTAGAGGTCGATCTTTTATAATATTTAGTAAGGGGTCCGCGAAATTAAATCGTCACCTTACGACGGGCTAAGACTTGGGCATGCTAAGGCGAATTGGGCATATAACTCAACGAAGCACGAAGTGCTCGAATGGCTAAGTCAGGAGAGTGGCCGTGCAACAAAGTTAGGGAATCGAGCCGCATCGGCTCGGCGAAACGACGAAGGCGTATCAACTCAAGGTGGGAGGATTGACTTCTTTTTACTCCTTCATTCGATAAGTCAAATATCATTGTATGCTAAAAGTTAACCTATCGACGCCATGGGCGTGGTCCGATCGGAGATAAATCATAGTGTGAGTCGAACACTAAGTTAGAACAATTGAAATGAAACGTGCATCAATATGCACGAGTCGCTATGGGACATTGGATATCGCTAAGGCGAGCGCCTCGGCGTGCAAGCCGCAAGAACGTGGGATAACTGTAATCGACAAGTGCCTTAGTGCACGAACCATACCGTGCCTTTGCTGTATGAGTTAGACGGCTAGAACATTGGAAGACAATAGGCGAGCGCCCTAGCGCGCAAGCCCCGAACATTGAATGCTAAGTTATAGGACAGGGAAATACGGTCGAAACGAGCCTACGTGCACGAGATAATAAAAGATGGCTTCGTTGCGAGAGAATACAGTTGTGGCATGAATGTGGCGGAACTGTCGGATATGACATGGTGCCTCGAAAGGTGTTCGAGACCTTCGGGTCATTCGGTTGACGAGCATTGAGTTGAGGCACGATGCCATTGAATCATTGAAATGAAGTATGAAACGTGAGAACATAGAAAGTTAACAGAAGAAATACGAGATGATAAAGTCTGAGTCTTGGACTCAAGGCTATGCTTCGTTGTTGAATGATAGTGCATTGCATGGTCGAATGGAATGGACTTGAGATAATTGCGATGATATCTTCCGTGCACGGAACGTTCCCTCCGAACGGGCGCACCGGGGCACTGGGACCGTTCGGCCTAGGAGGGATGATAATCTTTGATAGGCGCACATCTGTGAAGTCCGATTAGCACTCGATCGTAAATATGAGAAGCCGCAAATGATGGTAGGCACGCAGTAAGTTTCGGTTGTTAGGATAGCAACCCAACCCGTGAAACGCCGGGCTACCCAAACAAGAGAGAGAAAAGAATGAGAGAAAAGAAAGTAAGGAAAGATAAAAGAGAAACTCCTTTAGTCCATTCCGGCGCGGATACGCCCACGACCTTCATATAGTTAAGGAACGATGGGTTGAAAGTATAGGCGCAGATGCGTCCCGCATAGAGATCCTGCTTAGAGTAGTGCATATAACGTGACAGGGAAGGAATGCGGCGTATTCACCTTGCGTCGGTGTAAGGGCGAGTGCGTCGACTTGGTAAGTCGTGCCACGAATCAAATACGAGATTGCTTGTTTGTTTGCCTATTCAATTCGATAACATGCTGCTATGATAACATGCTTTACGCTTTCGAATATGCCATAAAATTGACCCTAAGGAGAACATAGCAAGATCATAAGCTAAGTTGCATGATTCAACATAAAGATTAAAATGTCGGTTTGGAAAGATGATCTTTGCTTCAGTACATGCGAGGACGAACGTACTGATCCCCCACCAGCTTCATGCAGGGTGCAGGGAATGGATTGCTCGCGGCGAAGCGTTGCTTGAACATGTTAAGGCTTGGAATGCCGAAGCGTATTGAAGCATGCTATCGCATTGACGCTCGGACTACGCAGCTGGATTGATGCGGCCGAGATATAGAAGGCATGATGTATGGAACGAAGAAATCCTTTGTGGACAAGAGAGAACCTGAGTGTTGTAGCCAATCTGGCATATATTGTTAGGCTATCGAAAGCCATTGTAATCTCAGTTTCGGATATCAATAAAGAGAATTGTTTCGTATACTCTATTTTTCCTATCGTTGTTAATATCGAATCAAAAGATAACTATTTGAGAACGTGTCACCTTGCCTTGCACGAGCGCAACTCCAGGCTCGTGCGGCATCACGCCACCTGCGAGGACGATGATTCGGGTGATTCCGGGTCGGGGCTTGACAAATTGGTATCAGAGCTCTAGGCTCAATTTCCTCTGGACGCTCGCTTTATTACAATTCAAAAAGTTGCCCACCACCACTTGATATCACTCTTGACTCTACTCGATGCCGCACTGGATGTTCCATACAATAAGTCTAATACAAATCATGAAATTTTACCGCATGTGTTTTGGAAATTTCATGATGTTTGCTAAGAAAGTCGCAAAGGGTATATTGCATTGAATGCAACGAGCCGTAAAAATGTTAGTTGCTGCAAGTGCAACGAATTGTGAAAAATGATTTGAGATACTGTTGCAATGTAACATGTTGAAAGAGAAATAAAGATGCACGAAGTGCAGCGAGTTAATGTGAATATGCGTTAAAATGAAAGTGAGAAGTGATAAGTCAATACCGAATGTGTTAAAACGGATTGTGCATTGACTTGGAAAGTCGAGAGTAATTCGTTGCATGAGGTGCGGTATGTTTTCCATAAAGAAATTCTCTTTATTTGTTGTATTTCTGGGAAAATTACAACTGTAGGAATCCGATCTAGAAGACGATCGCTTTATCCCTTGGACTATGCGAAGAAGAAAAGCTCTCAAAATTTTGACAGTAGATATCAATGTATCTGTACAATGAATGAGAAAAAAGAACTCTATTTATAGAGTCAAAACAGTAACTGAAAAGATAACTACCTCACCACTGGTGCATTTGAAAAGTCACGCAGACTCTAAATACACGCAGGGTTAGCGAGTAGTTACTGGACGTGGCCCGTAACTGTTGGACACATGGCATTAGTGCATGGGTCATGTGCAAGTTACTGGGCACGCGAGAGAGAGATCGGTGGCATGGCTGCCACGTACTCCAGTTGAAATGAAATCCATGCTGTCTTGCTGAAGGCAAAAATCCACGCAGTTTCGTTGACGCAGACTCGTTGAAGGCGAAATCCACGCAAGCTTTGAAGAAGAATACTTCAGAATTCACGCAGGCTTTGAGAAGAATAACTCAAAAATCTACGCAAACTTGAGGAAGGAGAAGGTTCAGAATCCACGCAAACCGCCAGCTGTCTTGATTTGGCACGCTTCGTCTGACACAAAATCTCTGACATTGAATATATTGTCAGCCGCATTAAATGAAGATAAGACCCAAAGTCACGCCAACTTGGTGAAGAGTGAGTCTTGCTAAGGAAGATTTCGAAAATCACGCAAAAGACGGCGATGATCTCTTGAGTTCTGTGCATACGTGGCATACGAGGAGACGTTTCTCGACTGCTGTGTTGTCAGTTATTATAATTTTGACGTATGGCTGAGCTGTCTCTGCGTGATTTCTAAAGGAGATGGACAGGCAGAACTTAGCGTATCTTTTGTGCTGCTTCTCGATCACTCTGCGTGACTTGTTCTGATCAACTCAGCGTGACTTCATTTTTGAGGCCTACAAAACCCCCTTCAAAGTTTCAAAAAATGATAAAATATTTTCGCAATACTTTGAAAATAAAGATGATAAAAATGAGTTAAAGTCACGCTGAGATGGCTCCAAAATTTTTCGGAAGTCGAAAAGACTTCGAAGTTCTTTGAAAACATCCAAATGAACTTATTAAATGTCATAATGACTCTTCGTTCTTCGAGACTGATTGCGTCCAATTTATGGTGGAATATGAACTGTCGACGAGATCTATTATATAAACAGGAAGAGATTCTCAACTTTGACATTCATCTCTCGAAAATATGACCCCAAAGGAAGCAGCCGAAGAGGAAGCACGCAAGTTGGGCTTTTGTTCCCATGGTGACCCCACTTTTGGGGGTAAAGAACCCGAACCTGTCGTCATCGAGCTCAAGGACGACTCCACGCAGTTAGCCAAGAATCTCTTGAGCTACTTTGGATTGGATGGCTCTTCTTCTTCTGATGGGTGGAGCCTTATGGAGAAGCGTGAAATGCTCGAGACTCTATTGCATCGCCTGGGAGTTAAGAGCGTAGAGGAGTTAGGCATCAAACTTAGCCACTCTGGAAAATAGGGCGTAACTTTCTACGCTTTGTTGCACTTTTTTATCTTTTTGTAAGGCCATCAGTGCCTGTTTAAAGAATGAAGTACAACTTTTGTGTTTGATCTGCGTGCCTTTTAATGAAGAATATTAATTAGCACTCTTTGACTGTTTCCAATGTTGCACGGTCTCCCGAAGTACACGTGACACTCATTCCACAATTTACGAGCGCTATTTATGCGGATCTTTTCCAAGAATAGACCTGCACTTGACCCTTTAAATAGATGGATGAACTCCACGCAAACTCATCTTCCCATTCTTCTTCCTCTCTTCTGAGAATGAATTTTCTATGAGAAGAAAATAGGAAAGCCATGTTGTCTGATGTCAAATCTCTGTGCACGCTACCAGACATGGATCTGTCAATCCTTAGCAGCAAACTCAGCGGTAAGTTCAATATACACGCATCGAATTTTTTGTTTACTAAGGACAAATTCATCTTCCTGAAATGAACAGAATGCATCTGTCTTTGCTTGGCCAGTTTCTGTTGACTGATTTTTCTTTACTGTTTCTTGCAGAATTTTGGCTGAAAACCTTCTTCAGAACTGGCATTGGTGATGTGGATGCTGTGGACAATGTTCTTCTGACACCCACATCAGGGAGCTCATACGCTTTTGAAGCGTAAATCAGACAACTCAGAACTCTTCGTGAGATAGAAGGGTCTTCCTTAGATGGTAGGAAGAGCCTTTATACACGAGAGTTGGATGGTGGAGTTAACTCTACTACCGAGAAATCAGGTAGTAGAGTTCCTTTCAAGGCAGAACCAGGAATTGTATCCCAAGGTTTGGATACATTCCTGTCCTTCCTTGAGAGGTTACCCCCATCCACCAGTTGTATTGGCAGCAACACGTTTTCGTGTTGCCCTACTCTGTGGTTCTCCTCTCGTCTGAGAGATAAGACCAGAGTTTGATTCCTGCTGGACACCCAGGAATTGCCACAAACAACGAGATTGCCAGAGAAGATCCAAGAAGAAATAGATCTCAGTTGTACATAGAATGAAAATCCAAGATTTGTAATAGATTTCCATTATGATTTGTAGGAAAGTCTAAGAAAATGTAATAGACTTTTTGTGGTGAAATAGGAATGGAAATGACACTTCTTCTATGCTTCAATGATTTGTATTTGTGGATGAATTGTGGACATGATAGATAATAAAATCATCTTTTCTGTTTTTACAGTATATGATATTATCAGAGGTATTATGGACATGATAATATATAGGAACTCGAAAGAAAATAGATTGATTTCTATGCAGAGGTCAAAACATGACAAATGTGTAAGCAGATTCGGAATTGATTCAGAGGTTATGAAAATATGATAATAACGAATCCCCACTTAATGAACTGATAGAAGATTATGAACGGATGAACCGTTAAGAAACGATGAACAGATGAACTGTCGAGTGAATGTAATAAATGAACGGACGAACCGTCAAGTATTAATGAACATGTGAAACGTCGGATGAATGTGAGAAATGAATGGATGAACTGAATATCGGGAAAGAATACGTCCCTTCGATCCTTGTAACCATATACCTATAAATAGAGCATATATTTGAATAGAAGGATCACATTTTATCCACAATGTCTTTTGAAGAGAACATAAAGAAGGCTGAAGTCGCCCTTGAAGCTACTGAAGGTGTTAAAGAACATCCACCTCCGCAGAAGAAGAAAATGGGCGAAAGCTCGTCTACTCTCAAGCCGCCAAAAGATATTCTGGACTTCCTGGTCAAACCAGGAGAAACCGAAGAAGAAGAAGCAATGAGGCTGGCTGCCTGTCAATTCTTGGTGCGGTCAGGAAAAGATGTATTCAATTCTTTTGCTGATTATGTATGTGGTCCTCATCCCAAATATGAAAGGGATCACAGTGATCTTCCATGATGATGTACTTTTTTTTTTCTTGAGGGATTTGTCTCAAATAAACTCCGTTTAAGGAAACTTTGTTTACGATATATCCTTCCCACTTTATATTTTTGCCTTTATTCATTGATCTTTTGACTCAGAAATCAGAAAGACTAAATTTCACTTTCATAAATATGATATTGAGATAGAAAATTAGAGGTAATGTGGACATGATTTTTTGGATATCAAATTTGTTGAGAAAACGATACAAAGTAGAATACCTATCTCCACTGGGGATAATAGATATCAGAATGATTCTTCGGAAAGAACAATGAAACAGCTGGAGAGTGATGGGAGGACAATCTTGATAGAAATATCAGACGTAGTACTTCTTCAAGAATTTACCGTTGATGGACATCATAGTGGCTTTACCATCTAGAGTAGTGAGTTGATAAGCCCCATTAGAAAAGATCTTATTGACAATGAATGGACCTTCCCTTTTTGCATCAAACTTGCCCTTACTCATGTGTGTCATAGTCATCGGGCGTCTGACAGTAAGCACAAGTTCTCCTTTCTGAAATGTTCGAATTCTGACTTTCTTGTTAAAAGCCCTTGAAATTCTAGCTTGATAGAATTCAATATTCTGTTGAGCAGATAACCGTTTTTCATCCAGAGCCTCCAATTCTTGAAGTCGAAGACGATCATTATTTTCAGCAGTGAGTTCATTAGCGATTGCTATCCTTAAAGAAGGAATTTGAATCTCTAATGGGAGAACAGCCTCAGATCCGTACATCAGAGAGAAAGGTGTACACTTAGTAGCATTACGGACTGTAGTGCGATAAGCCCACAAGCATTCCCCGAGCTTGTCACTCCAATTACGTTTGTTAGTGGAGACAAACTTCTTTAGGAGTTTGATGATAGTCTTGTTGAAAGCTTTTGCCAATCCGTTAGCTGCTGGATTATATGCGGTAGAAGCAATATTATTGATCCGGTGATCGTCACAGAATCGAGTAAATTTCTGGCTGACGAACTGTGGTCCGTTATCATGAACAATGCGTCGAGGAACACCAAATCTGTAAATGACGTGGTGCTTAATAAAGCTGATGACATTAGACGTCTTAACTTCAGATAAAGGAATAGCTTCGGCCCATTTGGAGAAGTAATCGGTTATTGCGAGAATGAACCGATGACCTTTAGATGACGGTGGATTGATCGGGCCGACAATATCCATGCCCCAAGCTTCGAAGGGCCATGATGCTGCCGTCGGATGTAGAAATTCCGAAGGTTGATGTATAAAAATTCGCATGGATTTGGCAAGCTTTGCATTTCCTTGCATATTCAATGGCATCTGATACCATAGTTGGCCAATAATAACCCATCCGTCGAATACGGTCTTGAAGTTTTGGCCCAGATTGATGCGCTCCACAATTTCATCATGTGCTTCACGAATAACTTGTTGGGCTTCATCACCGGCAATGCACCGAAGGAGTAAACCATCATAAGCTCGACGATATAAGGTCTTTGTTGTATGATTGTAATAGAATCTGAGTGATCGTCGTCTGATAGATGCTGCCTCACTCGGATCATCCGGAAGAATATCATACAATACAAGATCTAAGAAAGGAAGTCTCCAATCTTTATCCGTATTCTGATTCTCAGTCGAGTTACTGAAGATGAATTCCATGCTGGAATCGGATGAAGATGATATCGATTTACGACTAAATCCAAATCCTCTTGTTGTGTTGATGTCATGAGATGTTGATTCTTCAATGTCAACTGGAAGTCCTAGAGTCAGGTTATTTTCAAGATAAAATAATTCTCGACTACGAACAACAATCATTTGTTGCCGTCTGATTGGGATAGCCAGCACCGCTGCAAGATTAGCAAGGACATCAGCTTCTGTGTTACATGCTCGCCTAACATGTTTAATGAAGAATTCCTTAAATGATGAGGCCATAGATATGGCCACTCTATGATAAGGAACCAGATCTTGATGGCGAACTTCATAAGTACCCTCTGATCTGATTGACAATAAGTTTAGAGTCTCCATACGCCTCCAAATGTTAAATATTCAGATGTTTAGCGAGTTGAAGACCAATAAGCAATGCGTTGTACTCAGCTACATTGTTTGAACACGGCTGATCGAGAGAATAAGCTCTTTGGATGGCAAGACCTTCTGGCGATACAAGAACAATTCCAACTCCAGCAACAATATCGCCATTAGGACCAATTCTTGATGCTCCATCAAAGAATAGACGCCAAGTAGGATCTTCTTCAGCAATTTGATTTGAATCTAGGACTTCATCTGGGATTTCATCATAGAGTTTTGAATTTTCTGGAATTGAGTGAGCAGCCAGAAAATCAGCTAAAGCTTATCCTTTGACTGATTTCTGAGGAATATAGTGCATATCATACTGAGCAAGTAGGATTCCCCAGTTAGCCAATCGAGAATTCAAAACACTGGGTTTCTTCATCATGATCCGTATAGGATTGATCCTGGAGATGACATGAATAGTCTGACCAATGATATAATGACGTGTCTTTTGGACAGCAAACATCAAGGCTAGACATTCTTTTTCAATCGATGAATATCGAGGTTCAGCTCCGGTCATAGTGCGGCTGAGATAATAAATGGCTTGTTCATGGCCATTTTGATTCTTTTGAGCGAGTAATGCACCCAATGAATGACTCATTGCTTGAGTATAGAGGAGGAACGGTATTCCTGAGACGGGAGGTACCAATACTGGAGGGCTCATTAGATATTGTTTTATATCATCGAATGCTTTCTGACATTCATCATTCCAGACAAAAGAGACACCTTTCTTCATAAGTTTGTTGAATGGTCTGCAGCGTCCTGATAAATTAGAGATAAATCTCCTGATATAAACGATTCTTCCTTGAAATCCTCGTAGCTCTTTTAAGGTGCGTGGAGGACGCATCTCTTGGATGGCTTTGATCTTCTCGGGATCCACGTGTATACCTTTAGAGGTAATGACGAAGCCGAGAAATTTACCACTAGAGACGCCTAAGAAGGACTTAGTAGGGTTCATCTTTAATTGATGCTTACGCATTAGATCAAATATAGTCTTCAAATCTTGGATATGATCCTCCTTTTGTCGACTTTTGACTGCAATATCATCAACATAGCATTCGACTGTTTTTCGTAAATGTTCACGGAATATAGTGCTTATAGCTCGTTGATAAGTTGCTCCTGCATTCTTGAGACCGAATAGCATAACTGTATAACAGTATGTACCAATCGGCGTTCTGAAAGAAGTGTGCTTCTCGTCTTCTGGGAACATTTTGATCTGATTGTACCCAGAATACCCGTCCATGAATGACATTCAGTTCAAATCCACAAGTATTATCAACCATGACATCAGTGATTGGTAGAGGGAATTCGTCTTTAGGACACGCCGCATTGAGATCGCGGAAGTCTATGCATACTCTGATCTTGCCAGTCTTTTTAAGAACAGGAACAATATTAGCCACCCAATCGGGATGTTGTTCCTCTCTAATAAACCCAGAGGTAATGAGTTTATTGACTTCAGCTTCAATTGCATCCATGATGTCTGGACGAAATCGTCGCTGTTGTTGTTTGACCGGTTTAGCATTCGGCAAGATATTGAGCTTGTGAGTTGCAATTTGAGGATCAAGCCCTGGCATATCTTCATAACTCCAAGCAAAGACATCGATATAATCACGAATGAGTTTGATCATGTCTTTCTTATCAGTTTCTGAAAGACTTTCACTGATGAATATTGGTTTGGGAGATCCCTCTTCGCCAACATCTATTTGAACAAGTTTATCTTCAGTCGGAGGTTCTTTTTGCTCGAAACGGAACTCCCATTGATTATCTAATCTTTGGGCCCACTGTTCTGATTCAGGTGAGATTTCAAACTCTTCTTCGTCTTCATCACTTTCTTCAGAATGGTCAATGGAAACCATGTTAGAAGACAGAAGGTTGCAATAGAAGTCACCGATACTCGTATCGGAATCCCAAGAAGTGGTACTAGAAGAATCAGATCTCTTATCTTCGTCAGACTCAAGATCTTCATGGATAATGTTGATGAAAGGAGTAGGAGCAGTATAACCCAATCCGCATTTCGTCCTTCCATATTTCAAAGGAGGAATTCGGACAGGCATTTTTCTTCCTTTTCCATTATTAAGGCCAGTCCTGAAGTCATAGCCCATATTTTTGATGATGTCTCTAGATTGCTGACTATAACGATGTAGTTGTAATCTTCCAGTATCATCATTTTTGTCATCATCTTCAAGATCAGAAGGATTTTGAGGCCCTTTGTAGAAGAATATTGGAATGTCTCCTGGCTTTCTGCTGGGAACTAGAAAGTATGAAGATTGTACAGGTTCTAGAGATATATCTGTATGAACAGTCTGTACAACTCCTATGGTTATTGTGTTCAAGTCATCTAACAGATGTAAATAACTATGAACATAATTACACACATCAACGTACTACAAAGGTGGAGACTTTTCATTAAATGTAAAAGCAGCAATATTTACATTGGGAGAAGGCTGAGCCTTAGAGATTTTAGCCAAGTCAATGACTAAAGGGGGAGAAGAAGAAGAAGCTTTGTTTCGATTAAGATCGATAACAAATGGCTCAGAAGAGGTGAGCTCCCTTGAAGTTTGAGTAGGAAGAGTAGTCCGCCCTCCAACTGGAATTAGCAGAGTATCTTGTGAAGGTACAGGAACTGTAGTACGCCCACTGACAGGAATGATCAGTGTATTCTGAGTAGATGACTGAGGTAACGGAGAGATCCGTCCACTCACTGGAATGATGAAAGAATCTTCTCCAGAGGGTTTAGGAGATTGTTGCTGAGTAGTTCGACTTTTAACAGGGATTATTAAAGTCTCACTTTGTGCATCTTCTTTCTCCATAGCTTGTATGATCCTTGTATACTCTTCTTTGTACATTCGGGAATCGTTGAAATAAGCTTCAACCCCATGGAAGGGATTTATATCAGCCACTTCTTTTTGTACTCTTCCATTGCTATCAATGTATTTAAAACATTGATGAAGAGTAGAGGGCACCACATTATTTTCATGAAGAAAGGGCCTCCCCAGAAGAAGATTATAGGATCCCGCGATCTCGATCACATAGAAAGTGACTTTAGATCTGAAATCGCCTATCTGAAGCTTCAGATGAATCTTTCCCAAAGGCTCACTTCGGCTTTGATTGAATCCTAAGATAGTAGTAACCGTCTTGGAGAGCTTGTGAAGAGGGATTTTTAGTTCATCCAATAAACTCTTTGGCATTATGCTTATAGCAGACCCTAGGTCAATGAGGATACGATCTATCTTCATCGTATCAATATAACCAGTATAGTAGAGAGGTCGATCATGTCGATTATCCTCCAGTAACATGTCGTCTTGTGTAAAGGTGATATTTGGGATAATCTCCAGTACACTGTTGCAATGTAAGCAAGTGGCAGGTTCCGCATCCGGCTTCTTCAATTGTGCAAGACAAGAGTCAGCTTGTAGAAGTGCTTCACTTAACGTCTTCCGAGTCTCTTTGGAAAGACGTAGAAGTTCAAAAAGGGACATTCTAGCGGGAGTATTAGCAAGCTGAGCCAAAATGTCGAAGTTGTAAGGCTTCTGAAGTCTAAGAGGAGAAGACTTCTTGATTGGCTTATCAAACCGAGCCTGTTGTTTGCCTTTCTCCAGAGCCGTAGGCTTGGGAGGAACAGGTTCAGTAGATGGTTCTTCTTCGGGAGGAACATTAGGAGCATCTTTAGCATCTAAAGGGATATCAGTAGGATCTTCAGGATTTTTAGAATAATCCTTTAGGTAAGGTTTCCCCGTTCAAGTAGCACTAACAAGTGCTTCTTCTTTGTCTTTTGGCTCTGTGTCAGAGGTAGACCCAAGAGAAGTCATATGACATGACTTGATCTTTCCAGCCTTCTTGGATTTTTTGAGAAGAAATCTTTTGAGGAGAAGGCGATTCAAAATCTGCCACTAGATCAGGATGGATCCACATGATTTCCCCTGTTTCCAAAGTGATTGGCACTAATCCTTCAGACTGTGGAGGAGGAAGATTCACTATGTCAAGAGTTGCCTTGGGAATAGGAACAATCCCACTTTCAAGGAGTTGAGGAGGGAAATTTCCAAATTGCATAGAGACGACGTTGGAGGTGATGGTCTTCTCTTTTGGAGTAAGAGAGATAGCTCCAGATTTAATCATTTCTTGGATCTTTCCTTTCAATACATAACATGTACGAATTGTATGACCCAGCATTCTGTGATATGGACAGTATTTAGGATGATCTGTCTTACCAGCTTCATCAGGTTTCTTGATCTCTGGTAATTGTATTTTATTACCTTTCAGCAGACATTCAAAGATACCAAGGACATCGTCGACATCAAAAGAATATTCTTCTCTGGGGCGAGGTGTTCTTGATTGTTGAGTTGTAGAGGCAGGAGTTTGAACATTTGATGCATCTTTGCTCTGAAGATTAACTTCAAGAGTTTCTTTTCCTTTGCGAGCATTATTTTTATTGTTAGCACCTTGTCCTGTTTCTTTAGGAGTCATCTGCACTCCTAAACCTTTGAAGGTTTCAGCACTGATTTCTGCAGCTTTAGCACTGACTATGAAGGAAGGCCAATCTTGAAATTGAGTGGACCCTGTCCACATACTGATGATTGGCAACAAGTTTGATTTGCACGTATCAATGGTGACAGCATCAGGAGTTCCAAGAGGCATCTTCAGAGCTTCTCTTCGAAACCGTTCAATGTATTCCTCTGTAGATTCATTATTTTTCTGCTTGATTCTAATAAGAGCAGACATAGTCATGTCATTAAGCCCTTCATAGAACCTTTCAAGAAACATCTGTTTGAAACCAGCAAATGAGGTAATACTCCCATCTGGGAGACTTCTATACCATTCATAAGCCGTTCCCTTGAGACATCCAATAAATACCCGAGTAAGGAGGGCATCACTTGGTTGTAGTTGATCAGTCATCACTTCAAAGTGATTGATAAACTGACTTGGAGAAGTGGTTCCATCATAGAATGAGATAGTAGGAGGCTTGTATTTAGGAGGATATGATACTTGCTTCCATTCTATCGGATAAGGCTGCTTGATGCCTAACCTTTGTAAACCATCCTTCTGTTTGAATGCCTCGAATTGAGTTTTGAGATTTTTCAATTCTTCAGAGACAACTCCCGAAGATTGTGGTGTTGTGGCTTGTAGAGAATAGTTGGGAGGAGGAACAGCATTGTAAGCACTACCCCCAGCTCCAGAGAGACTAGAATTTGGTTGAGCAGGTCCAGGAGTATTGGATTGTACTGCTGGAGGAACTTGTACTGGACTTATATCAGTATCAACTGGTATGGCATCTGATACAGTCTGTCGATTTTGCAACTGAGCTGTTATGAGTTCATACATTGACTTCATTGTGTCAGTCATAGACTTCATTTGCTGTTCCAAAGAAGCAATTCTTTGATCTTGAGGAGTCAGGAAAGAAGAAGGTTCATCAATATTCCCATCAACCATGTAAGTCGTGACTGTATGAGGGATTATTGATGAACTAGTAGATGTTGTATGCTCTGAATCATTGCTTCGTGTATCAAAGTCAACTATAGGAGAATTACCCCCAGTAGGAAGAGGTGGGAAGTAAGATTCTCCAAGAAATTCAGAATCAATTTCAGGGATCAAATTTCTTTGACTAGAAGCCAGGACTCTTGCTCTGGTGTTTCTATATACTCCATCTGGACTATCAACTCTACCCCCGGTGTCCCGAGAAGTTATGTTGACAGAGGCAAACAAAGGCTCATCTTTATCAGGCATAGGTTCATACTAAATCCTATTAAAGACAGACTGTCGTTTATTTTGACATCTGCATTGCATTGTGACTCTTGGCTGGAAGTCACATTCATGATCACCATGGTCTTGAACTGTTGATTCACATCTGTACTGAATTATGACTCTTGGATAGAAGTCACATTCAGCATGTTCCTTTGATATAGAATTACTCCTTCTCTTCTGTTGAAGATATTCCCGTAAATCTATTTGTGAAGATTGAGGAATATACTTCCTGTTCTTGGGTCTTGATGGCTCTTGATTATACAAAGAGTGATTAATGTGAGCCACATAATTTCTTGCATACTCTGTATCTGGATCTTTTATCTTCATATCCAATTGGTATGGTTTCTTAACATCAGAAGTGCTGAGTTTTGTTCTTAAATCAGTGGAAGGTAACATATTAATTTAGGAAACATGGAGTTTTCCTTCTATTGATCTGGATATTTGCAAAGAAGGAAGAGTTAAACCACTCCCTTGATTAGGAGTTGGTAACAGACCCTCTTTAATGGACAGATTCTGTGTCCAATTTGAAGAAATCAAAGAAGAAGACATTAAGGAATGTTTCTTCTTATACTCATTCAGATGTTGAGACATAGAATGTCCAGAAGGAAGAGTAGTCAAAAGACCATCTCCTTTCCTTTGACTAACAAAAGTATCAGTCAAAGCTGTTCCTGGAGTAAAAACTACAGGAGCAGAAGAAACAACTAAAGAGTTATTCCTTTTCGAAGGGACTTTGTGTGGAAGACCACCCCCAGTTCTAGTAGAACTCGGTGAAGAAGAAGAGATAACTAAGGAGTTATTCTTCTCTGATGAAATACACGCTGAAACAGACTTGGTTAAAGAACCAGAGCTGTTAGCGTGACGTTTGATTTTAGAATTACACGCTGGAACAGATTTGGCTAAGGAGCCAGTACTGTCAGCATGACTTTTGAATGTGGGATTGCACACTGGAATAGATTTGGCTAAGGAGCCAG
The DNA here is from genome assembly GCA_029216955.1 of Iris pallida. NCBI lineage: Eukaryota > Viridiplantae > Streptophyta > Magnoliopsida > Asparagales > Iridaceae > Iris > Iris pallida. Next base: position 18,885 of record JANAVB010020892.1, on the reverse strand, counting down.
TACTATCAGCATGACTTTTAGAGTTAAATTTGCACACTGGAACAGATTTGGCTAAGGAGCCAGTACTGTCAACGTGACTTTTAGAGTTGAATTTGCACACTGGAACAGATTCGGCTAAGGAGCCAGTACTGTCAGTGTGACTTTTAGAATTGAATTTGCACGCTGGAACAGATTCGGCTAAGGAGCCAGTACTGTCAGCGTGACTTTTAGAATTGAATTTGCACGCTGGAACAGATTTGGCTAAGGAGCCAGTACTGTCAACGTGACTTTTAGTTACTGTCATCTTCGAGCGCACAAGAGTGTGCGTGCTTGCAGTGGAGTTCTTGCCAGTGTTAGGAGTAGACACTGTGGCAGAGACTTCACCATTGACTGCCAACTGATTCTTAGGGACATAGACAGAGTATCCCTTCGACTTGGCAGTGATGATGGAGGCTGGAATGGGCTTGCCACCCTTAGCCCGCTGTATTTCTTCATAGGCGAGTTGATCGAATTTGATCGTCATCACCTTCTTCGTCGAACCGATTGACGAAGTGTCGCATTGAGTTGTTACCATCTCAGAAGAGGAGATGGTTATCCCCAGCAGAGTCGCCAATTTGTTTTCCATAAAGAAATTCTATTTATTTGTTGTGTTTCTGGGAAAATTACAACTGTAGGAATCCGATCTAGAAGACGATCGCTTTATCCCTTGGACTATGCGAAGAAGAAAAGCTCTCAAAATTTTGACAGTAGATATCAATGTATCTGTACAATTAATGAGAAAAAAGAACTCTATTTATAGAGTCAAAACAGTAACTGAAAAGATAACTACCTCACCACTGGTGCATTTGAAAAGGCACGCAGACTCTAAATACACGCAGGGTTAGCGAGTAGTTACTGGACGTGGCCCGTAACTGTTGGACACATGGCATTAGTGCATGGGTCGTGTGCAAGTTACTGGGCACGCGAGAGAGAGATCGGTGGCATGGCTGCCACGTACTCCAGTTGAAATGAAATCCACGCTGTCTTGCTGAAGGCAAAAATCCACGCAGTTTCGTTGACGCAGACTCGTTGAAGGCGAAATCCATGCAAGCTTTGAAGAAGAATACTTCAGAATTCACACAGGCTTTGAGAAGAATAACTCAAAAATCCACGCAAACTTGAGGAAGGAGAAGGTTCAGAATCCACGCAAACCGCCAGCTGTCTTGATTTGGCACGCTTCGTCTGACACAAAATCTCTGACATTGATTATATTGTCAGCCGCATTAAATGAAGATAAGACCCAAAGTCACGCCAACTTGGTGAAGAGTGAGTCTTGCTAAGGAAGATTTCGAAAATCACGCAAAAGACGGCGATGATCTCTTGAGTTCTGTGCATACGTGGCATACGAGGAGACGTTTCTCGACTGCTGTGTTGTCAGTTATTATGATTCTGACGTATGGCTGAGCTGTCTCTGCGTGATTTCTAAAGGAGATGGACAGGCAGAACTTAGCGTATCTTTTGTGCTGCTTCTCGGATCACTCTGCGTGACTTGTTCTGATCAACTCAGCGTGACTTCATTTTTGAGGCCGACACGGTAAATATCGGAAAAGATCGTTGCACGATGTACAACGCGTATTGAAAGTAAAAATTGTTGCACGTGGTGCAACGCATTTCAAATTAATCGTTGCACAAAGTGCAAAGGAAATTAGAAATGAATCGTTGTACAAAGTGAAATGAAAGTGTCGAAAATAAATCGTAGCATGATGTGCAACGCGTATCGAAAGTAAAATTTGTTGCACGGGGTGCAACGCATATCAAATAAATTGTTGCACGAGATGCAACGTAAGAAAAGAATTGAAATCGTAAATCGATAGAACGAATCGTCGGTTGCGCACCAAACTTATGTTGGCAAACGAGAACATTGATCGAATCGTGTCGGATTTTGATAGAATCAAAGTTACGGTTGTGATCAAGCACGATCACTGCGAAAATCGTCAGTCGGAAGAGATCGTTGATTTACACTAAGTGTAGCACGAGGGAAATGGCTTGAATTTCGAGTGGTATATGCCATACCACGTAGGCGATGAATGACTCGATTTCGAGTGGTATATGGTATATCACTTATGCGATGAATTGCGTCGACGCGTTGTGAGAATTACGGAAGAATTGTCCGCAACGGACGGAGGAGTACCGAGACTCGATTGAAAATTTGTATGGCGATATGTTGATACAAGTGTTCTTCGAAAATCGGTTGGGACGATAAGGCGAGACTTGTATCGATGAACGATACATCGGACGAAAGTTATAAGTTGGTCGGACGACCAAGACTAGCGAAACGATTATGCCTTGACGCAATAATCGGATCGACGAAAAAGGGAAACTCGAGCTTACAAATGAGTCGCACGACTTGCGATCTCGGTAGAAATATTGGGCGAGACGAATCGAATCGTACGACTTGCGATTTCGATAGGAATGTTAGGCGATGCGAATTGTATTCGAATCGCACGAATTGCGACTTCGGTAAAGAGTTGGTTGACGTGAGTAATCGTGCCTAAGAAATAGTTGGTTACGCTACGGCGACACTCATTTGAGTACGACTGGAAAACACATGAAACTTAGAGGGCGTGATTGTATAACTCGAGGATTCGATGTTGGATAATCGGTAAACTCAGTTACGCGATCAAAGTATAACGGGATGCGGCGAATCAGAGAACGAGTGGATGCATATGAAAAAGTTTGTTGCGAACTTGGATGTATGCGATGCGAGTTAAGTTGACGTTGAACGGATTCGAAGTCGACCCTCTTGCTATCGAAATTGATATGAACTATCAAGATCGATATGCAAGGAAACGTAAGCACGATGTGAGAATACAAAATGGAGTGCGCCTTGCGCTATCAAAATTTTGTAAGTAAGGATACGAGAATGAACGAACTTGGTTGATCGTAAATTTTGTGATTGATCAAAGACGAGACTATAAGTCATCGACGATTGCTCGATGCGTATAGCATCTCGTGTGTCGACCCGCAAATAAGATAGACTCGAACTCGATGCGAGTAGATGTTTCATAAATTACGAAATCATCGACGGTAGTGCATGACTTGACTCAGAGGATAGTTGCGCATCAGTTGTGCCGATAGAAACAGTTTTGTCCGAAATTGGGTAGTCGCATAGAATTGTCGGAACGTGATTTGGCTCCGAAATAAGATATAGCATGGTTCGTAGTAAACTATCATTCGGTGATGATCCACAATTATCGAGCTTAGCTTCGGGGCAGCTGACCCTAGAAGACTTGACCGCCAAATCGAATTGAATACTGCAGACCGTAAGATGACCCATGCGATATCGCATATGAGATTGCATCGATAACAAATACAATGTGGTGTATGTTGACGATAAGTCTAGACGATCGAGAATTGTTGGAACAACTTTCGATTGAGAATGGTATAGTTAGATTTGAGTATTCGTCGGATGAATATTTGAATGGTTATGTTGGTCGACGAACAAACTAGAAAATTCACCAACGAACTTGGTGATTCGAATAGGCGTTTGCGAGAATCGTGCTATGCACGAGAGGGAACGATAAAGAAATGACTTACGAGTTGTACCGTTAGATTCGGATTCACCTCGCAATTGAGCTTGCGTGAATCGAACCTATATTCGATGTTGCGAGACGGGTAAGTTAGGAATTTGGCTAGTAAATTCCTACTCGTTAGGAATCGAATGTAAGGCGTATCGTAAAGACCCTCGTGTCAAGGAGATCGTTGTCTTGAGCACCGTCGCCTTGATGAAAACTATTGAGTCGGATAGATTGTGGCCTTTGTGCAATGTCAATTTAAACTTACGTCGGAAGGATTTGAGCACGGTGCCTAGGTAAGTAACCTAGCGGACGTAGTCCTGAATGTTGATGCTTTTGCAAGTCAACAAAAAAAATTATGTCGAGATAGGATACGAAGTGAAACATCAGAAATTGTTGGATAGTGACGCCGAACGCAAGGCGTTGCGGAGACTCGTTGTGATCGGATGCGCGACGGCTTGACGCGACGCGTAAGAATTGATAGTCCCGATGAAACATATAAAGTAAGAAATGCGATTTTTGAATCACATCGTGTACCTTGACTTTTGTTGGCGAATCGCGTATATATCAATATGCATGTGCGCTAGAATTACGAGAAAAAGTAATAGAGCCAAGTCCGATCAAGAATACGAGATGGCAAGTAATAGAGAATGAGAAGTTACGTGTTTGCATTGTTCCGATATCTTACAACTGAGCTTGGTCGAAATGCATATATTGGTGGGACGCCTAAAATATGTGTATGATTCCAAACTAAGTTGTACGATCCAAACGATAGTGAGACGAGATCGTGAAACGATCTAATGAAACCCTTGGAAATTTAGTATTGGTTTCGGTTCGGGACGAACCTTGTTTTGAGTGGTATATTCTGTAATGCCCCGCTACGCACGGTGCATTATACTGAGTCGTTGACTCGAAGAGTTGCGTTGACCCGATAATGTATCGATGCAAAACGATACGAGAGTTAAGTTGTCCCGAGCAATGCATCAAACTAAGTTGATTCGAAGAGGTGCCTTGCCCCGAAAGAATGCATCGAGTTGAATCGATGCGAAGCGCCGCGTTTCCCCAAAGGATGAGTGCGTTGAATCGGCTCGAAGATTCTGAGAAATCGAATCGACCGAGGCGAAAGTCCAAATCGATACAAGTATTGATTTTAGTTGGTTTCGTGTGCAGGTTATACTTTGACAGGAAAATATTAGAGGTCGATCTTTTGCAATATTTAGTAATGGGTCCGCGAAATCAAATCGTCGCCTTGCGATGGGCTAAGACTTGGGCATGCTAAGGCGAATTGGTCGTATAACTCAACGAAGCACGAAGTGCTCGAATGGCCAAGTCAGGAGAGTGGCCATGCAACAAAGTTAGGGAATCGAGCCGCATTGGCTCGGCGAAACGACGAAGGCGTATCAACTCAAGGTGGGAGGATTGACTTCTTTTTACTCCTTCATTCGATAAGTCAAATATATCATTATATGCTAAAAGTTAACCTATCGACGCCACGGGCGTGGTCCGATCGAAGATAAATTATAGTGTGAGTCGAACACTAAGTTAGAACAATTGAAATGAAACGTGTATCAATATGCACGAGTCGCTATGGGACATTGGATATCGCTAAGGCGAGCGCCTCGGTGCACAAGCCGCAAGAACATGGGATAACTGTAATCGGCAAGTGCCTTAGTGCACGAACCATACCGTGCCTTTGCTGCACGAGTTAGATGGCTAGAACATTGGGAGACAATAGGCGAGCGCCCTAGCGCGCAAGCCCCGAACATTGAATGCTAAATTATAGGACAGGAAAATACGGTCGAAACGTGCCTACGTATACGGGATAATAAAAGATGGCTTCATTGCGAGAGAATACAATTGTGGCATGAATGTGACGGAACTGTCGGATATGACATGGTGCCTCGAAAGGTGTTCGAGACCTTCGGGTTGTTCGATTGACGAGCATTGAGTTGAGGCACGATGCCATTGAATCATTGAAACGAAGTATGAAATGTGAGAACATAGAAAGTTAACGGAAGAAATACGAGATGATAAAGTCTGAGTCTTGGACTCAAGGCTATGCTTGGTTGTTTGAATGATAGTGCGTTGCATGGTCGAATGGAATGGACTTGAGATAATTGCGATGATATCTTCCGTGCACGGAACGTTCCCTCCGAACGGGCGTACCGGGACACCGGGACCGTTCGGCCTAGGAGGGATGATAATCTTTGATAGGCGCACATCTGCGAAGTCCGATTAGCACTCGGTCGTAAATGTGAGAAGCCGCAAATGATGGTAGGCACGCAGTAAGTTTCGGTTGTTGGGATAGCAACCCAACCCGTAAAATGCCGGGCTACCCAAACAAGAGAGAGAAAAGAAGGAGAGAAAAGAAAGTAAGGAAAGATAAAAGAGAAACTCCTTTAGTCCATTCCGGCGCGGATACGCCCACGACCTTCATATAGTTAAGGAACGATGGGTTGAAAGTGTAGGCGCAGATGCATCCCGCATAGAGATCCTGCTTAGAGTTGCACATATAACATGACAGGGAAGGAATGCGGCGTATTCACCTTGCTTCGGTGCAAGGGCGAGTACGTCGACTTGGTAAGTCGTGCCACGAATCAAATACGAGATTGCTTGTTTGTTTGCCTATTCAATTCGATAACATGCTGCTATGATAACATGCTTTACGCTTTCGATTATGCCATGAAATTGATCCTAAGGAGAACATAGCAAGATCATAAGCTACGTTGCATGATTCAACATAAAGATTAAAATGTCGATTTGGAAAGATAATCTTTGCTTCAGTACATGCGAGGACGAACGTACTGATCCCCCACCAGCTTCATGCAGGGTACAGGGAATGGATTGCTCGCGGCGAAGCGTTGCTTGAACGTGTTAAGGCTTGGAATGCCGAAGTGCATTGAAGCGTGCTATCGCATTGATGTTCGGACTACGCAGCTGGATTGATGCGGCCGAGATATAGAAGGCATGATTTATGGAACGGAGAAATCCTTTGTGGGCAAGAGAGAACCTGAGTGTTGTAGCCAATCTAGCATATATTGTTAGGCTATCGAAAGCCATTGTAATCTCAGTTTCGGATATCAATAAAGAGAATTGTTTCGTATACTCTGTTTTTCCTATCGTTGTTAATATCGAATCAAAAGATAACCATTTGAGAACTTGTCACCTTGCCTTGCACGAGCGCAACTCCAGGCTCGTGCGGCATCACGCCCCCTGCGAGGACGATGATTCGGGTGATTCCAGGTTGGGGCTTGACAGTAACAAAAGAAACTTCGTGATTGATAAAAACCTAACCTACCAGTAAATGTAAATGTTTATATAATATCCATATTTACCCGATGTACCCAATTTACTATGCTGCGATTCAAGTTTCCCTAGTTTTATCAAATCCCCCAATAGTACACTAATACATAGGTACTATTATGATAGACCTGCATGGGCCACCACTAAAAATATATCATGATCCGCTCCCGAATAATCGGACACGAGTCAGACACGTCCAGCCTTCATCGTTGGACACGATGAAGTAAGTTGTACCAATCTAGGGAAATCTAATCAGATAAACAGGAATAAGTACAAATCACAGCATCTATAAACGTATCCCAGAATCAAAGTACATGTCTCAGAATTATTACATTTCCAGCAATGAAAAGTAAAGTCTGATAGTCTCAAATACAAGAAAATATAGACTACTAAAGGGTAAAATGCTTGGCTTCCTCAGCCTCTAAGTCCAGAGAAACTCCAGCTGGATCTACTGTATCTACAGGCTCTCGGCCATAAAATATGTCACACAAAGCCTCCATCTCACCTGCAAAATATCCTAGTCAGGAGCGGAGCAAAGTACAGTTCTAGGTAATGAACAAGAACATCATGATATGGAAAATAAGTACAGGGGAACATGAATAGAAAATACAGGAAATGAATATAAAAGTACATGAATGAAAGTACAGAAAATAAAGTGCAGGAATGTAAAGTACAGGAATGTAACTAGGAACCTGAAGTACAAGATATGACAAGTGCAGCATGTTTGAAATACAACTAGCCTATGTGACCGGCTGGGGTGAGTACAGGAGCATGTACAAGAGTACATAAATATCGGTACGGCTTAGGACCCGCGTGCACGATGCGAGGCCTAAGCTATCTACATGAATATGGTAAACAGGGTTTGGTCACATAGCTAGTGTATTTCTCTACCCGACACAAGTAAGTACAAGAACAAGAAATTCAGGGGTACAGGATATCGTGTCATGACGTGTCACAAGAAGAGTACTAAGATATGTAAATGCACAAGACCATAGAAAAGTACTTGCCTTGCTCCGGAAAATCAAGTGTACTAGAAGGAGCTGGATGTCCTCATGTGTTTAATAGGTACAAGTTGATTAATTTCTAACCATTAGTATACTAGTTGATTCTAGTCTAATAAACTTTAAGAATTAATCCCACATGAATCTAGAGTCTAACCTTTGTATACAAAACTCCTATCCAATAATGATAAACAAGTTTTAATATACCTCTAAAAATAGTGAAGAATAATATCCACTTCCCACTAATATATTATACTCACTAACATAATTTATTTCAAGCAATAATTATGGATAAGGTAGATATGGTTGAGACCCTGGTTTTCCCTCAATCAGTTCCTCTACTTCACTTATTAAGGTCTAAATGCCTAAGAGCATTCAAAGAGAAGCTTCAAACATAAATTCATGCCACTAATATAGAAATTGCTAGGTGACTTTTGAAACTAAGTTGACATATACAAAGTTTAAATTGCCAATTTTTAAGATAAAGAAAATATTTATAATAAAATCATTACATAGCTTGAACACAAATTTATTGATAAAGCTTCTAACTATAAACCTGAAAACCCATTAGTCGAATACTCAACTGTTTCATGCTTCTAAATTGCTATGATTGCTCATACAGACTACTATCAAACAAGCAAATATCTTCTTAAGAATAGTCCAAAGCTCCTTCAATCCATTCCTACCAACCCAACACATGCTCAGCCCATAATCCTACCAAGAATTCCAGTATCAATATGAGGAAAATCAAGTATTCGAAAGATAACCAACCCAACACATGCTCAACCCAGTATATTATAAAGTTCTCAGCAAATAATATACAAATATATACAGGTTTACCAAAGCTAACACTACTACATCAATTTAAACTTATTTTAACGGCTATAACTCGGCTTAAACGAACAGTCCTCTAAATCCCGGCCAAACTCAGAGCAATGAACTCCATCATAGACACGACTCAGCTCCAGACACGAACTAATTGAATCACGAGCAGACACGGACACTCGGCTAAACCTGCAACCGACTGCAACCCCGACTAAACTCCATTATTTACTATAAATTAAACGAGAGTATACGAAGAGGACATATCAGTACCTGATGGCGACGAGTCCAGATGGAATCAGGACACTCTCATGGGGCAGACACAGGCTTAACGTGTTCGGTTCACTGCTTTGTCCCTGACTTGGACATTTCGTCAAACGTAGCGGTCAGCAACTTACAAATTGATTCTCGAACTCCTCTGTTTCCAAGATCAAAGAAAAATATAAAAATTGCTCAGATCTCTATGGATTGCTTCATCAATCCAGTACACAATAAATTCCAGACTTCGAAATCTCGATTGAACTCAAAAAATTCAAAAGTATCGAATTGGAATCAATTACTTACCGAATCTGAGTTTGATGATTGAATTTGTACATGATTGATCGGCTCAAAATAAAATGATCGGCTCTGAAGAATATATTCAAGAATCTATGAGAAACGAAGAAAACAAAGATCAAATTGATCTAGAGTGTCAACAACTCACCTATTGTTTGGTTTGAACACACTCTCGCTAAGCACAGAATCGACGAAAACTCCTGATACTCTTGACTAAAGAGAAGAGGATCAACCTTGATCAGAATAATTCAACTTCAATTCTTCAAAATATCATAGGAAACATGAATTGAGGTTCATCAATCTTACCAATTCTCTACGTCACCGTCGATCCGCCTAGGAGTTGGAGATCCGCTCGCCTAGGAAGTAGTGCTCACCATCGTCGGAGATCAGGCGGCAGTCATCGTCGTCGTCATGCTCGGGGAAAAAGGATCAAGCAAAAATGAAATTCCAAATTCTAGAGGGAGAAGAGAATGAGAACTCTGTTCTCACTCTCTCATATATAACAAAAGTGCATTTTTGCACTTAGCCCCCCCCCCCCCCCCCGCTCAAGAAAATTACAAAACAGCCCTTCCAGCTTAAGGCAAAATTTCAAAAGTCCCCTCTACCTTTTCATAATTACAGAAAGTGTGAAGAAATCAGTTATAAGGAATATTAATTAGTTATGAAGAGTGGGGCCACAATTAGTTTGTTACAACTAACTTTTGAATTTGAAAACCAGCTCCTAATTAATTTCCCTCCAAAATAAATCAAAATATTTATTCAAAGATATTTAATGAAACATTATCAATATTCAAATTACTTAAATCAAACTTGTTATTATTATTAGAAACTTTAAAATTATCGAAAACGAGAAAGTGGAGTTACAGCTGGCAACGCTCCGACTGCGACAGAAGTGACTGGATCAGGCCCGTGAGATATAGCGGACCCCGCAACATCTGCGGCCTCAGGATGCTGTGATCTTGTCTGCACCATCCTGAAGACAGATTGAAAGAAGGAAATCAATATGGCACAAGAAAGATTATATCAAAGAGGACAGTTAGAATGCAAGAATCAATATTAAAAAAAGACAGTTAAAAGATCAGCAAGTGGAAGTTTTTTCCTATTTTGTGATTGAGTAAACTTAGCCTACAGCCTATCCTAGATACGTACCACAGGCTCGTAACAGCACTCTAAATCGAGCGCCACTACAACATGCACTAATTGCGACTTCAGACCTGCATGGGCCACCACTAAAAATGTGTCACGACCCGCACCCGGAGTATGGGCACGAGTGCGTGACATCGTCCCAGCCTACGCCGCAGAAACGGCGTAGAATGCTGTCTAGGACTACTATCTAACAACAGTTATAATATCAAAACCTGTCAAGAACGGTCAACTCCGAATGGAGGACAAGCAATGACAATATAATATACTCAATCGCAAACTCTAAGAAAGATAGATGATACCGAAAGATAAAGACAACAAGATATGAAATATCATCCGAAAGATCTAACACAGAAATAATACAAGTCTAGAGTCAACAATCTCTAATACAAATATTAAAAATAACAAGCCAAAATGTAATCTGGAGACAAAGTCCAGTACTAAACTAAACCAGCTAAGCTACTCTAAAGCCCCATCGGCTGGAGCTAACCCTTACTGAACTAGGGTCTCCAAATTTAGGCTGACTACGTCATGAGGACGGTAGTAGGTAGGACAATCCTTCTCGCCATAATCTGTAAAATTTTGTCAACATATCCAGTCGGGATGGAACGAGCACAAATCTCAAATAACAGTTCTAGTTAGACGATATTAAAATATAGCAGTAAATAGAGAGAATATACAAGGTAAAATAATGTACATCATGGTAAGGCATATCAAGACTGTAACGGAATGTAAGAACAAGAAAACAGTATATCATGTACGAAAATCTGGAACTATATCTATGTGAGTTTAGTATTAGTTTCAACATGTGATCGACTTGGGTTGCACAGGAGAAAAAGGGCCTGGCAAGTCATACGTGAAGTGTATGGCTAACACTCTCAGGGAACATGATTTACAGGAGAAAAAATGATCACATATCTACGCTAAGTACCCCCATCCCCGACCAGTAAAGTGGATCCAGTAATGACATGTCATGGCACATGATTCTCCGAGGAGGTAGCAAGCCTTCGCAGGAATCATATCTATACAATGCACAAGGAACAAGGAAAGACTTGTACATGATATACCAAGGAATATAAGGAATAACATCTCATGACGGGATCCAGACAAATACCAATCGTGTGAACAATGTGACAAGAGAACAAGGATATCTACTAAATACAAGAAACATAGACGATATCATAAAACATAAATACTATCAGAGAATGTACTCGCCTTAGATCCAATAGGAATATGTCAACAGTGTAATCTGGCTCAGAGTGAAGTTACAAACCTAAATATGAGATATACATAAGTTTAATTAGGGTTTAACAGTGTATGGCATAATTTCTAGTATATGTTATGCAATCTAGGTCAAACTCAGTCATACTAAGTCATACCAAGCCAAACTAAGTCACACTAGGTCAATCTAAGTCAAACAAGGTCAAACTAAGTCAATCTAAGTCATACTAGGCCTAACAAAGTTAAACTAGGTCAAGGTAAGTCAAATAAAGTCAAACTGGGTCGATTTAAGTCAAAGGTTGACTTACAGTTGACTTTTGGTCAACTGATCAACTCTGGTCAACACTTGGTCAACTCTAGGTCAACTTGACTAACGTTGACTAACAGTTGACTTTGGGTCAATCCTGGCCAAGTTCTAGTCAATTCTAGGCTACGGTTGACTTCCGGTTGACTTTTGATCAAAATAGTCAATTGTGGTCAACCGAGGTCAAAACTAGTCTAAGTCCACTATTCCTAACCATTACCAACCATAATATCCCAATTATAACTATATCTTAAAGTAGTAAACTCATATGTTAGAAAATAAGTATTATCTTAACTTGCCCTTCCTTACCTTTCCAAGGTAATTCCATTACCTTAGCCTCTAACTCCAACTCTAGACTTCTCTACCCTCATTCTACGTATTTCTCCTACTCTCTAATATGGTATTCTAACATTTCTCCTAGTATCTCGATGCCGTATCATGGTATCTTGATATCTTACCCTCCACATAGGGTAAAATCTACTTACCTTGTGATACCATCTTGATATCACAAGATAACCACTTGATTTTAACCCTCACTTAGCCCATGAATCTATACCTCTATCTCTAATTCTAACTCAAATTCAAGTATCATATCTATGTATCTTACCCTCTAATGTGAATACCTTAACATAGTATTACCTTAACATGTTACTTACTAACATGTGACTTAGCTTATTTTTTACCACTCTAACTACTAGTTTTCTAACCAACCTATACCACTCTAACACTTACAAATTAAGGGGTTATATAGTAGAACATATGGTGGATATAGGGGGTATACTTGGGGGTATATTGGGGGATGTATAGGGGGTCCAAAGGGGGCAAAATAAGGGCTGTTGCTGCTGCCAAGCTGCTGCTATTGCTGCTGAATTTGCAGCTGCTGCTGTAATTGGGGGGGGGGGGGGGCAACAGCTCCCCTATCTCCTGCAGCTGCTGCTGCTGTGGTCTTTCTTCTACTCCTTTAGCCTCTATTCATTCATCCATTTATTCATTCACTCATCCTCTCATCCATTCACTAATTCATTCATCCATTTATTCATTCATCCCTCTACCTATTTATTTATCTATCTATCTGTCTATCTATCCATGAACACCCACACACACACTACCAACATCGCCACTACCACCACACACACTCCCATATAAATATACACACATACACATACACATACACATATACATATACTCCTAAACGATCCAAAACCTTATCCGAATACCCAATCCTTGTAATTCTACCCTCTAGGTCCTAGACACGTGCCCCACACAAGCAATCTAACTCACACACGCGAGCGGAAACGAGAAACGAGGCCCGAATGGCCAAATGGTCATTCTAGCGACTTCGGGGTGTCCGATTCGCGATACCGCGTGATACAGACACCAAACCTATCCGAATTCGACCCAAACTCTACCCACAAGTTCTAAATAATGATTAGAACCTATTTAAGTACTAGCTTGCCGATTCTAATGTCGGTGCAAAAAGTCACCCGTGTGTTGGAACCCGAAAACTCCGAAAAAGCCTATTTTTATTATTTTTTGCAAAACGACCCCACGTATGCAAATATGGACACGTACCTAGCCTCATCTCACCCAAACTAACCTAATTAGGTCTAATTAGGCAAGGAGTATCACCCAAACATGTCAATTTAGGGTTTTCCCCAAAATTGGTAAAACCTAGTCCGAAAGTCCCCAATTGAGTCCAATGGGTTCCAAACCTCATCTAATGGGTTGTCCTACGCCTCGGGTATTCTCTAATATGCAAATGGCACTAAATAAAAGTAATTACAAGGGTTAGAGTGAGGGTTTACCTCTTGGGAGTTGGAATCCCAAGGAAAAGCCCTAAATTTACCCCTTTGTAGGCCTAAGCACAAGATCTATGCTCCTTCCACCACCAAGCTAGATCTACCTAGATCAAAATCACAAACGAGAGATAAACCAAGGTTAGCACCAAGATTAGAGAGAGATCTAGAGAAATGGAAGTGATTGGAAGAGATTTGACTTACTTTTGAGCCTAAAATCCAAAGGGAAAAGAAAGAAATCTTTGTAGAATGAGAGAAAGGAAGAGAGACAGAGAGTTTTTCTTGAAATAGGAAGAAGAGAGGGGGTGAGCTGCTGGCCGGACACTCTTGGAGGGTGTTTGGGCGTTGTGCAAAGTCACAAATGCCCTCCAAGTCAAAGAATAGAAGGGTTTTGAGTTGGGGTCAAAATGGTAAATTGGAAACTCCTAATTTCAAGTTCTAAATCTAATTTCCAACTCTAATCCCACTAAAATCAAATAGGATTAGTTAAAAAAATTAATATTTGGGTTTGGTCATGACAAATTGGTCGGGTCCAATTGGGTCCAAAACTGACCTAGGTCACTACACAAGTCGAAATGAGACAAAACCCAAACCCGATCAAATAAAATCCCAAAATACAATATTAAAAATATAAAAATTCCCAAAAATATTAAAATATGAAAAATGACCAAAATTATAATACATCAATGTAAATATTATTGAAATAATATAAAATTTTACCAATTAATCAAAATATTAAATAATTCAAAAGTCACAAATGACCAAAATATCCTTAGACTACAAAGTGGTAATTAGCTAACCTAGTCACATGGATTAGGCCTCCATAGTCATGGTTAGTCTCTAGGCTAAGCAGCTTTAAGGTTACACTAGCCAAAGAACAAAATCAAAACACTAATTTAATTAAATTAAAATAATCAAAATCACCAATAAATCAATAACATGATTTAAACCTATTATTAAATAATCAATTTTATTAAAGTTTAAAATTTTTCTCATTTTTGAAACAGTCAGTTACACTAACGTCGCCTCCCTACCGTCTGGTCCAATGAGCTTACTCATGTGGTTTTTGTTATGTCTCATGTGCACTATGTAACACTCACTCCCAAATACGTAGGACTAGGCAATGTAACATGCCAAACGTTTAATAAATATACTCAAGCTGTAGATGAGTATATAGATAGTCATGTGCTCACTAAATCTCATTCACTAAAATAAAGGAATAAAGATATCAATAAATCAAATATGAAAATGTCAACTATCAAGTTGCTGGGTGGAGACAAATCCACTACCGAGCGAAGGTAAAGAATATAGTGGAATACATTAGAGTAAAGAAATAACAACTAAATAAGTCCACCATGTAGGAGAAGGTCAAATAGTCCGCATGAAAGACTCTAGTACGGAACTGTACTCCTCGGGATATGTCGATCATCTATAACTGAAGAGATCATCAGGTCCTCAGAGGGACGTAGCAAGATACATAATATCACTACCAAAATACATGGATTTACCGACGGCCTTATCCGTCGGTAGTCCGTCGCCAAAAATAAATACCGACGGATTACCGACGGATATTTTGGTAAAACAGCCGTCGGGAATAACCTCGTCGCTAAAACATATCCGTCGCTACTCCGTAGCTCAGCGACGACTTAGCGACGGAATACCGTCGGCGCATTTAAAAATATATAGCGACGGATTACCGACTAGTTTTCGTCAAAACATGTATCAGGATATAGGGTTAGCGACGGAAAACTCCGTCGCTAACGAGTCGGCAAAACGTATCAGTGATTTTCTGATACCCAATATCCGTCGCTAATCCGTCGTAAATTTGTCGGCAAAAGTGTATCAGAGATTTTTTGATACCCAATTACCGACGGACATTCCGTCGCTAAACCGTCGCTCAATGTAAAATTCTCCAGGTAGCGACGGATATTACGTCGCCAATCCGTCGATACATTAAATTCCTACAGTTAGCGACGGATAGTCCGTCGGGACTTTGTCGCCAGTCCGCCGTAAGTTAGTCGCCAATCCGTCGCTAATGCTAAAATTTATGGACATCAAACAGCATCAGTTCGACGGATCGTCCGTCGCCAATCCGTCGCTTTATTGAAATGCTCCAGTAGCGACGGATTTTACGTCGCCACTCCGTCGCTAACCTCAGTTTCTCTAGTTAGCGACGGAATCCGTCGCTGAGTGGTCGCCAGTCCGCCGTAAGTTAGTCGCCAATCCGTCGTGAAAGCTAAAATTTCTGGACATCAAACAGCATCAGGTCGACGGATCGTCCGTCGCCAATCCGTCGCTTTATTGAAATGCTCCAGGTAGCGACGGATAGTCCGTCGCCACTCCGTCGCTAACCTCAGTTTCTCTAGTTAGCGACGGACAATCCGTCGCTGAGTGGTCGCCAGTCCGCCGTAAGTTAGTCGCCAATCCGTCGCGAAAGCTAAAATTTCTGGACATCAAACAGCATCAGGTCGACGGATCGTCCGTCGCCAATCCGTCGCTTTATTGAAATGCTCCAGGTAGCGACGGATTTTACGTCGCCACTCCGTCGCTAACCTCAGTTTCTCCAGTTAGCGACGGACTATCCGTCGCTGAGTGGTCGCCAGTCCGTCGCTAACTGCTAATTTTTGAAAAAAAAATACTGCAAACAGACTCTTTCCTGTTTATACAACACATCCAACACAATATCAAACATGCAAAATATCCATATACAATACCATATATCCATATCCAACACGAATATCCAACGTATCCAATATCCAACACCATATATCCATATGCAAAATATCCATATCCGACACCAATATCCAACGTATCCAATATCCAACAAAATATTACCAACACAATATATCCAATATCCAACATTAAATTATCCAAACTTAAAAAAAATATCCGAACATACAATGTATCCAAATGTCTACAAAACCAACAACATAAACAAAATCAAACCCCGTCCGTTGGATCGTCTGCTCGTGCCGCCGCATCCGCTTTGCGTATGTACTCCTCCACCGTGTGTGCCGGCACTTGGGACAAGACATGGTCTGGAAGCGCACGTAGCTGCTCTGGCGACATCATGTCAAGGAGCGTCAAGATGGGTTATCCGATACGATGCGGGCGTCCGCAGAGCGGTTTAAACGAAAGCCGTCCGGAGGAAGAAGGACCAGGTCGATCCGAAGCAGCACCGGAGGCAGCAGTAGACGGACCGGGAGCAGACGGACCGGGAGCAGACGGATAGCGCCCCAACACTATCGCCCGCAATCTGACACCGCGGAGGTCAGAGTCGCAAGCTGCGCCCTCACATCGTCAACCGGGGCGCTGGAGGAGGCAGAGGCGGTGGATATCTCGGGGACGGCTGTAACGAGGGCGCCATGGAACCTAAGCCGTAGACGCGCCCTTTCCTAACGCCGCCGACGGATTCTATGAACACGTCGTCGTAGCGAGCGGCCATAGAAGAGTGCGTCTGGGTGGGCGTCATTTCGCCGACATTCTCGGAAGGGGGCTCGATCTCAAGCCGATTAAGTGCCTCACGATACGCAGCCTATCCAATGAATGTGTTTATATATAAGTTTTCCTAAGTTATAATCTAAATCCTATGTTTCCCTAAGTTATAGTCTGAATCCTAAGTTTATCTAATTAACTTAACAATAATTATATTTCTAACATAATATCATAAACGTAAGTACTTACATCAGTCTCTCGGCCCTCGCGTCGACGAAGCTCTCGTCCTTCGCCTCTTGTGCGTATGCACGAATACATCATGAGCGGTGACCGTCTCCGCCTCTTTCCCCTGTTTCACCGCCCGTTGGGCCTGCATACGTAGAATTAATTAACTTCGTATATTAACAGTACGAAATTAAATAATAGAATGAATTTGAATTTGCGCTATCTCACCAAATCTGCATACGTCAATGCGTGGGGCCTTGATCCCCCCGTATGCAGACCCGCGACCTGTCGATTAGCCTTAGCTTTCTCCGATTTCAGCTTGAACTGTGGAGTATCCATCTTCTCCAACATCTTCTCATAGTACTCCGCCGGATCCGGTCCTTCCTCGTATGCGCCGTACGAAGGTCGTACACGTATCCCGTATTCTTCCCCGGCGGCGGCTTGTAGGTCCTGCGGATCGCCTCCTCGCGATGGAGGGGCCCCAGAACGTCCTCTGACATACAAATTCAAATATCACGTCATAAAAAAATTTAATGATTTAAAGAATAATTAATAATTCACCGACGGATTTATACCCTCATCTCGTCGAGCAGAGTACTTTATGTCTGAGGCACTCAGAAAAATTGAGGTAGGGCCATGGTAGTTATCCCGGATAATGCGCCCTAGAATCCGGGCAGCCCCCGGGAAAAACCTATAAAGAAGCAACGACTGGATTATTAACTTGAATAAATGAAACAAATTTAATAAATAACTTAAATTTACTTACGATTCACCAGCGGGCCATAGCTCTCGTCGGAACTCGCCCACCAGCCTCTCTGGTGGCGTCGGGGGATCCGCGGGTCCGCGCACGTACTCCCCGGTAACAGGATGAAACTGAATCCGGGGTACTCCGAGGCCCACCCTGCAGTAACTGTGGGCCCCCTGCTGCATCTGCTGCATATGCTGGTACACGGTGGCGGAAACGGATCCGCTAGCGGATGGAGTCACAGGCCTCGACGACGATGTCGGTAGCACCGAGGAAGAATGACGGCGGGAAGAGCCTGTGTCCGGGCTCTCCAAGTCGGGATCGGAGGTCATCCGGGGAATGCGGCTGGCGACCACGACCGCTACCACCACGCCCACGCCCACGCCCACGACCACCACCACCACCACCACCGCCGCCGTCGCCGCCACCGCCACGACCACGGCCAGCACCACCAGTACGGGTGCTCGCAACCATGCCCTGTAAATAGAACACATAAAAAATACCGACAACATAGATTTATAAATGAATATAAAACTAAACATATCCATACCAGCAGCAGGGCGATGAGTGCCGCCCAGACGAGTAGGCCTAGGAGTGCCATCTGCAAAAAGAAACTCATATAATAATACGCAAATATCACAAACTGAAAAAATATTACAATCAGAAGTTAAGTACGAATAAAAGCTAGATACAAAAAATCTGATAAAATCACGCACCAATACAACAAAGTACAATTCTTGTAACTTTTGATGAAAGGGCATTTGTGTTCCACTGGACTTGTAATTGTAAATCCAAATGTAAT
>JANAVB010020891.1:0-26588 GCA_029216955.1 Iris pallida | reverse complement strand
TATAATTAATTGTCTTTTAGATTAAATTCGTTACACAGCGACTGTCTCAGATTAGCTGTAGGAGTACTGTCCCACCTGGCGAAGGTTCACCGGAAAACTTAATTATCGCTTTGCTTCGACCGTAGTCGTGGTGACAGACAGACTCTTTTTAGGCTTGTCTCTAACATAGTTTTTGCGTATTGAAATATAATCATAAAACAAAATTAATCAACATTATTGACGTCCAAAATTCCTAATTCTCAACGTAAATAATTGAAACGATCTTCTGCTAGAGGTTTTGTGAAGATGTCAGCTAATTGATTCTCAATGTCTATGTATACAAGGTCAATATCTCCATTCTGATGATGATCTCTAAGAAAATGATGTCGGATCTCGATATGCTTAGTACGAGAGTGACATACTGGATTCTTAGTCAAATTAATTGTGCTCGTGTTGTCACAGAAAATGAGAATGTGTGTGAAAAATAATCATAGTCTTCCAAGGTTTTTTATCCATAAAATCTGAGCACAACAACGTCCTGCGACGATATACTCAGCCTCTGTTGTTGATAGGGCTACAAATTTTGCTTTTTACTAAACCATGAGACTAAAGCCTTGCCTAAGAAATGATATGTGCCGCTGGTACTTTTTCTATCAACTTTGCATCCAACAAAATCTGCATCCAGTAACCAATAAGGTCAAAGGACTTGGTTTTGGGATACCATAAGCCAACAGAAGAAGTACCCTTAAGGTATCGAAAGATACGCTTAACTGCGCACAGATGTGATTTCTTTGGATTAGCTTGAAAACGTGCACACAGACAAACACTAAACATAATATCTGGACGACTATCAGTTAAATAAAGTAAACTAGCGATCATACCTTGATACTTACGTGTGTCGACCGGCTTACCTTGTTCATCAATATCAAGCTTTGTTGAAGTTGCCATCGGAGTGCCAATAGGTTTGACATTGTCCAGATCAAACTTCTTTAGCAAATCTTTTGTGTACTTGGCTTGATTTATGAATGTCCCATTGTCAGTTTGTTTGATTTGCAGTCCGAGAAAGATTTTCAACTCTCCCATCATGCTCATCTCAAACTTATTCTGTATACACTTAGAGAATTCTTGACAAAGAGATTCATCAGTAGATCCAAATATATCATCAATATAGACTTGTATTAAGAGAAGCTTGCCATTAAAAGACTTAATAAACAAAGTAGTGTCAACCTTGCCCTTTGAAAAACCGTTGTCAAGTAGGAAAGAGCTTAGACGATCATACCAAGCACGAGGGACTTGTTTTAAACCGTATAAAGCTTTCTTCAACTTGAAAACATGATCTTTTTTAAAATCTGAGAAACCTGGAGGTTGTGCTACAAAAACTTTTTCTTTTATAAAATCATTTAAAAATGTACTCTTGACATCCATTTGAAATAATTTAAAATTAAAAACATGCAAATGCACATAACATGCAAATGGATTCTACTCTTGTAACTTGGGCATAAGTCATCGTAGTCGATACCTTCTTCCTGATTGTATCCTTGAGCTGCGAGTCGAGCCTTATTACGAGTCACTAAACCATTCTCATTAAGTTTATTTCGGAATACCCAACGAGTGCCAATGACCGGATGATCAATAGGCTTGGAAACAAGTTCCCAAACTTGATTCCGTTCAAATTGGTTTAATTCCTCTTGCATAGCATCTATCCAAAAATTATCACTACATGCTTCATCAATGGTTTTGGATTCTAGCTGTGAAATGAATGCAACACTAGAACAATATCTCTACTGGATGTACGAGTACTTACACCTTTGGTAATATCACCAATTACCAAATCCTTTGGATGATCAGCCATAAATTTCAATCTTTTGGCAGACTCCGAAGGTAGCTGCTTCCGGGTTCTTCTCTTGGAGAATCAGCTGTGCTGAGTTTGGTACAGTTAGATCTTCGTCATTGTCATCGATAGTTATTTGATTCAATTCATCAAAGGTGATGTTGATGATTCTTCGATGATCATAGTTCGTTTGTTGAAGACTCTGTATCCTTTGCTCTTGGCCGCATAACCTAAAATATACCTTCATCGGCCTTTTCGTCAAACTTTTCCAAATTGTCTTTTGTATTAAGAAAAAGCATTTACAACCAAATATTCTAAAATATGAAACTGATGGAATTCTATCAAACCATAACTCAAATGGAGTCTTTTTCGATTGGGTCGAATTAGAACTCTATTGAGAACAAACAAGCTGTATTGACAGCTTCAGCCCAGAAATATTTGGGTAAACTAAACTGGTTTAACATTACTCTGACCATTTCGGATAGAGTTTTGTTCTTACGTTCTATAACTCCATTTTGTTGTGGAGTCCTAGGGCAGAAAAACTCGTGTACAAAATCGTGTCTGTCACAAAAT
The DNA here is from genome assembly GCA_029216955.1 of Iris pallida. NCBI lineage: Eukaryota > Viridiplantae > Streptophyta > Magnoliopsida > Asparagales > Iridaceae > Iris > Iris pallida. The sequence goes on along the minus strand of JANAVB010020891.1, from coordinate 24,205 downwards.
TGCTCAAACTCTGCATTCTCGAATTCGCCTCCATGATCGCTTCTAATACAAGTGATCATGTACCTTTTTTATTCTGTACTTTCTTGCAAAAGACGACAAATTCGAATAATACATCATTCTTGCGTATCAAAAAGTATACCCACGTGTATCTAGAGTAATCATCCACAATTACAAAAGCATATAACTTACCTCCGAGGCTAGCAACTCTGCTAGGACCAAATAAGTCCATATGTAGCAATTGTAGAGGTCTAGTAGTACATACTGCATTTACTGACTTGAATGTGGATCTGGTAGCTTTGTTCTTTTACATTGGCTGCATACCGAATCCTTCTTGAATGATATGTCCGGTAAATTGCGTACTAGCTTCTTCGTGGATAATCTTGAGATTGTGTCTATATTTGCGTGACTGAGTCTCATATACCACAGATGACTCTCATCACTTTTAGCCATTAAGCATCTACCTGAAATGTTAGTTTCTTCCAACAAATAGAAAACATATATGTTGTCTTCCCTGATACCTTCAAAGATAGTACTACCAGTTGAGCTATCAACTATAGTACATTTATTTTTGCCAAAGTTGATGCCATAACCATGATCAGCTAAATGACTTATGCTGAGTAGATTATGTTTCAACTCGGTAACCAGACATACATCCTTAATCACAGGATAGGGAGATTTACCAACATCACCGATACCAATGATATACCCTTTCAAGTTATTATCGAAGGAGACATAACCTTCCTTCTTCTTCTTCGATAGTGTTGCAAATAATGTAGCATCACCGATCATACCGTGAACAACCATTGTCGAGTATCCATTTGCTTTTAGCATGTGAAAGGTGTTCCACCTACAAAATAATTTGTAGATGAAACTTTTGGTACCCATTTCTTGTAGGGTCCTGAAATGTTAGCTTTTGGTATCCATGCATAAATATTTAAATCAATAAGCTTTCTGATTCTACATGCAGGAGAAATATGACCAGTGTGGCCACAATAATGACATTGTGCATGTTGAGTATTAAAAGCTGAGTGGTGTGCATGGTTGGTAGGTTTAGGTTTTCTAGTATAGAAGAAAGCATACCTATAACCTGTTTGGGCTTAACCTTTTGGGGTAAAGGTTTGATACGGTTAGGTCTGACAGTGTTTGGTTTGGGAATGTTCTGATTATTCGGTAAGTGACACGTGTTAGGGTAGGAAGCAGCAGTCTCAGGCTGTTTTCCTAACCTAATTACCAATCTTTTGGAAGTGTCATACAACTTAGTATAGTCAGAAGTGAGTGCTTCCATTCTGACTTGTGCACATTGAAGACTTTTTTCTCTTTAGAAAGTTCTTCTTTCAGTTGGTTAATAACCTTGTCTTTCTCTTCAGATGACTTGGTAGTCTCGTGTAATAAGAGCTTGACAGATGAAAGCTCACCAGACCCACTAACAGTATTTCTAACCTCAGCTAGTTGGTCGGTAAGTCTTTCTATTTCACCTTTGTACTCTTTGAGTACCTTCTTAGAGGTCTGATATTTGCTACGCAGTTTTTGTAATCACTTATCAGTTCACTGAAGGCTTCTCCTAATTGCTCAAAGGTGAAGTCATCATATGTATCAACTACAGGTTCAGAGAGTACCTGATCGGATGCCATAAAGCATACATTTGTAGCGTCTTCTGATTATTCATCTTCTGAGTCGCTGGCTTCACTTTCATGCCATATGCTGGTATTGGCATACTTCCATGATGTTGATCTCTTCAGGTTCCCTTTTTTATACATGTTGCTCTTCTTGCTTGATGATGAGTTTGTAGGACAATCCTTCTTCATGTGTCCTTTCTTCTTGCAGCCATAGCAGACAACATCTTGATACCAATTGTTGCTGCTATTGTTTCTTTGGCTTTCTTCTCATATCTCATGAATCTTTTAAATTTCTTGCTAGGAGTGCTTGCTCTTGAGCATCTGATTCACTGCTATCTGAATCACCTTCAGCAGCTTTTCTGTGCTGAGTCTTGAAAGCGATCGTCTTCTCCTTTGGTGCAGGCTCTTCAAAATCTTGTAGCTCCAGTTCATGAGTGAGTAGCTTACCCATGAGTACTTCGAGGGACATAGTTGTGAGGTTGTTCCCTTCAATGATTGCAGTAGCCTTTGGAATCCAGTTCTTGGTAAGTGCTCGCAGGAGTTTGCGAATCTTTTCATGGTTACTGTAATCTTTGCCTAGGGAGGACAAATAATTTACAATATCCAAGAATCTTTCGAACATCTGAGTAACTATTTCGTTGGCTTCATCTTGAATAACTCATACTCTTGAGTAAGTCTGCTGACCTTTGATTCTTTGACTTGAGTCGTGCCTTCAAGAAGCTTCCACACTTTATTAGCAGTTGTGGAGATAGACACCCTGTTCAATTTAGTTCTGTCTAAAGCACAAAATAAAGCGTTAATAGCACGTGCGTCAAGACTGGCCTTTTTTTTTTCTTCCTCTGTATATCTGTTATTGGGTTTTTAATTAAAACTCCATCAACATTTATACGAGGTAGCTTTTGATAGCCATCAATAACAATAGACCATAAATCAAAGTCAAGTGATTTCAAGAAGAAACTCATCCGTGTTTTCCAATAGGTATAATACGTACCATTAAACAGTGGAGGTCTGTTTGTGGCCTGGCCTTCACTTGTGAATTTCACAGTTGCCATGTGTTGTGCTGTGATCTATATAACAATTAGTTAAATGAATAAATAATTATAATGTTACCTTGCTTTACCTGTAACACCCGCTCTGATACCAATTGTAGAACGAAATCGTAAAGCAGAATACTTTAGATGGGGGTGAATAGAGTTGGCAGTAGAATAATGCTAATTAAAAAATGTTAGCAGCAAGATCACAGAATAATAATCACAACTAAATAATGTAAAGGCATAGATAAGAAAGCAAATGCAAAGACAGCACGTATACTGGTTTTCCACTGTTGAGGACTAGTCCAGTCGGTAGAACTCTTGCTACCAGTTAAATCCACTATTGGCAAAACCGTAAGTTTTCTTACGAAGTCCTTGCAACATCTACAACGCGAGCTTTGATACGAAGAACTCGTCCAACTTCAATTGTGAAGAGGTATTCTTCTATCAAGCCTTCTGATTACAATCGCTCAGAAACTTCTAGACCGCACCGCACTGGCAAATCGACTAGAGGATTGTAACTGGCTTGGGATCTAAAAATTAAAGCTCGAGAAAAAAACTCTTTGGAAGACTGAAAGCTTTAAGTAGAGAGAAGATTAAAGTGAATGAGTGAGTTAAAATGATCAAAATCTATCTCTATTTATAGGAGTTCCAAAGACAGAATTCTGGCAGAATTCGGGCAGAACTCGATGAGCAAATCTCGGTGAAATCCGCAACTGCAGGAGGACCAAGTTCCAAGGAATTCAAAAATCAAAACGGCCACTAACCAAACTCTAGCCGAACTCTGGCCGAACTCTGTCAGGGTTAGGTTAGGGTTTTTCAAAATAGATTTTGGGGAATTTTGAAAACCTTTTTGGAGCTTTTGTAAATACGAATATTTTTAAAACTAAGGACACTTTAAAAACATTTTGAAATCATTTTGGAATAGCCTACTTGTCAGTACGACTCGGTGTACATTGTATTTCTAGACTCAATAAAATAAAGATTACATTGCTCAAAGAAATACAGACTCGAACAGGCAAACAACGCTTCGGTCTTGAACTGAGTAGATAGCTGTTCTTGATCATGTCCAAGAGTCCGAGATATCCTGATTAGCTCCATATATCGAGACAGAGTTTGATCAATTATTAAAATCAGTTTAACCATATGACCATTGGGCCAACAGAAAACTCGTCTAGTTGTCTATTTACATTTTGGACTTTTGAGAGTAGTCATGTATTAGACTATGTATTTTGTGACTGGACCTGTATCCAGCTTTACATTTCAGAACTTGTACTTGGACTTACTATATATCACTACTAAAATCTGTCAAATCAGCGACGCCTCAGGACGTCGCTAAATAGGAAAATACGTCGCTAATATCGATTAGTGACGTATTTAGCGACGTTTGTACGTAGTCGCGATTAACCTAGTCGTTAAACAATAAAATATCGCAATACGTCGCTATTGCGATGAGACTTAGCGACGCGGACACGTCGTTAATTCAGAGACTACCAGCGACGTAAAACGTCATCATTTACCGATGTAACCTAGTGACGTTGAGCGACTTGACATGCATCGATGCTGACCTGGCTTTAGAGCCAAATGGCGACGTTCTACGACTTTGTTACGTCGTTATAGTACCGACATATAGCGACGTTATACGTATCGACATTTAGTGACGATCAGCGACGGTATTCATCACAGTTAGCGACGTTGAGATACTTACTTAGCGACGTTACCGTCGTCGTTGAACGTCGCTGAACGTCGCTAAGCTTGAAAAAAATAAAAAAAAACAGCATTTGCAGCATCCCCTGCAGTATTTGCAGCATTTGTAGCATCCCCTACACCATTTGTTATAACAACGACGGTGTATCACGAACACAATATCAAACAACACAGATACACACAATCATAAACACGTTTGAAACACAATCTCATCAATCAACACAGATATATGAAAATTTGTAACAACAATGTCGAACATAATGGTCCACAAGTTAATTGCCAAGTATGGAAACGAATGGCTCAGAACACAACCCAAAATTCATTCTAGCATACATTAGTGTGAATCATCTATGTTCTGTACATATGGTGTAGTATATGTTCTTATCGTATCTAGTATCTGAAGAATGTAACAGAATCAAGATGAACTCATATAATGTAATACTAAGACATCATCTACTACTATATAAGATATAGTGATAGGTTGTCATATCATCATTGCCGAGGGATGAGGGTCGGAGGACAAATACCGCTCGAGTGAGCCAAAGGCATGCAGCTACTTCCCTCCCTCCATTCACCCTCTTCCTCTCTCACGCTATCAACGTCATAACTTTTCCACCTCAAGTTTTGATCAAGCATCTTCCTTCTCCTCTCCTCCACCATGGCTTTGGACCCATCTGCTCCTTCCTACTTCCCTTCTTCTTATTGACTCTCTCAGCCACATATGATATCCACCTCAAGTGTAGAGTCGGAAGAGAAGAAGTGGGCAGGAAGATAAGGGGGAAACAACAGCCGACGGCATGACCCGGAGGAAGTACATAGGTTTTCTTCAACATCCGTAGGAGAAGTATAAAATTTTATCTTTTTACAACATATCACCTTGTCAAAGACCCTTAATGTGACAACCATGTTACCGCGGTGTCGGAAGACTAACATGTCATAATTTTCTAAGCCGTGTGTTTTGACATAATCCTCCAAACTCTTTTCTGCTATGTAGTAATATAAGATTACTACATAGGAGGAAAGAGTTGGATGTCAAAACATACGGCTTAAATGTTAGTCTTCCGACACCGCGGTAATATGATATTCACATTAAGGGTCTTTGACAAGGTGACAAGTTGTAAAAGATATATCCTTATAGTTCTCATACGGATTTGAAAAAACATCTGTACTTCCTCCGGGTCATGCTGCCGGCTGTGCTGCTTCCCCCTCCTCTTCCTGCCTACTTTTTCTCCCCCGACTCTACACTTGAGATGGATATCATATGTGGCTGAGAGTCAAATAAGAAGAAGGGAAGTAGGGAGGAGCATATGGGTCCAGATTCATGGTGGAGAAGAGGAGAAGGAAGATGCTTGATCAGCATTGTCTTCCGGATCGTCCTCATCAAGGTATAACGGGCTGCTCAGCGTGCCCAGCTTCTTCAACTTCTCGCTGGCTGCAGAGTCAAATGGGAACGGGTCCTCTTTGCCGGCTCGGAGCTCTGACTCGCAGTCGTCGCCTCGTTATCGGTTTTCTCTCCTCCTCTAATGCGGGTCATAAAAAAATAAATTTCGTACCTCTTCTTCACATAAACATCATTGTCGCCTTATACTCGAGCCTCCTCGTCTGTGACGCTATCCAACTTCTCGGTGCCTATATTGTCACTCGAATCTCCCTTTCGACTCGTATCGTCCTCTTCTTCGCCTGTCTTTTCGTTCCCTGTCTTGCAATCATCTGCTATCACCGCCGACTCATTCGACTCCTTCTCCGAGTCTTCCTTCTCCTCCTCCTCCTCGGAGTCATCGGAGAAGGAGTCGAATGAATCGACGGTGATAGCAGATGATTGCAAGACAGAGAGCAAAAAGATAGGCAGAGAGGACGATACGAGTCGAAGGGGAGATTCGAGTGACAATGTAGGCAACGAGAAGTTGGATAGCGTCACAGACGAGGAGGCTCGAGTACAAGGCGATGATGTTTATGTGAAGAAGAGGTACGAAATTTCTTTTCTTATGACCCGCATCAGAGGAGAGAGAAAACCTGGTAGCGCGGGAAGGTGCGGTCGACGAGTGCGAGCCAGAGTCTGGCCACAAAGAGGACCCCGTTCCCATTTCGACTCTGCAGCCAGCGAGAAGTTGAAGAAGCTGGGCACGCTAAGCAGCCTGTTATGCCTTGATGAGAACGATCTGGAAGACAATACTGATTCAGTTTTACCTTCCTTGGATGGTATTGATTCTGTAGATCCGTGTATAAAAGAGGAAGAGATTGGGTAGAGTGGACCCGGAGGGAAATGAGAGATTGGAAGCTGGGTCAATATCCAAGAAGCGAAAGAGAGTCGAGGATTCTGATTTGATGGCATAGAGGAAGAGGTTCGCGACAAACGAGAGGGACAGGGAAGGGGCAGATGAAGTGAGGCCGACGACGTCGAAGAGAAAGGTAGCACGATCGTTAAAGGAAGGCGAAATGTTCAACATCCTCAAGAATACCATCTGGAACGACAAAGGATACTTTGACAAAGGAGACCACTATGCTGTCAGGAACATCATCTACTATATAAGATATAGATAGGTTGTCGTATCATCATTGCCGAGGGATGAGGTCGGAGGACAGTCAACTTTATCTACGGCTACATAGTTTCTGCCTCGCCAGTCGAATGGCTGCAGGGACTATGTCCTGGTCACCATGTCGTACCGTAGATTAATGCAATAGAGCTGGAGCCAAAATACAGAAACCAAAATACAAAATACAGAATCCAATCCCTAGGTTCACCGAAAATATAAAACACAGTTCTAATTCATATGTATTTTTAAGTGTGAGAACGGATGGCTCAGAACACAACCCAACCGGAGAGGATACTCTGAGAGATCCATCTGAGTAGGACTTATACTCTGAGAGATCACCTTTACAAGAATGATATCAGTAGTGGGATTGAGTGTTGGAGAGCTATTATCAGAGTATACGTCTTACTCAGATGGGTCTCTCATCGTTAGTATTTTTTTGATAGCATGGTGGATGTGCTCCGTCAACAGAATCTTGCTCCGAGCCAAAACTTTGCCCCGGAGCTCAAGTGGACATCCTTCGTGTAGAGCTCGAGTGAGAGGTTCCTGACAGCATGGTGGTCTTCTTTGTCAAAGTATCCGTGCTCGTCCCACAACCAATGTAGGATAAGCACGGATACTTTGACAAAGAAGACCACCATGCTGTCAGGAACCTCTCACTCGAGCTCTACACGAAGGATGTCCACTTGAGCTCCGGAGCAAAGTTTTGGCTCGAAGCAAGAATTTGTTGACGGAGCACATCCACCATGCTGTCAGAAAAAAATAGTAACGGTGAGAGACCCATCTGAGTAGGACGTATACTCTGATAATATCTCCTCCAACACTCAATCCCACTACTGATATCATTCTTGTAAAGGTGATCTCTCAGAGTATACGTCCTACTCAGATGGATCTCTCAGTATCCTCTCTGGTTGGTTGTCGTATCATCATTGCCGATGGATGAGGGTCGCAGGACAGTCAACTTCATCTACGGATACATAGTTTTTGCCTCGCCAGTCGAATGGCTGCAGGGACTATGTCCTGATCACCTTGTCGTAGTCCAATACAATCCAGAGATTGACACAGTACTAATTCATGTATGTAGTCCAATACAAATAGTCTAATACAAAAACAACCCAATACAAATAGTCCAATACAAATAAGTACTAATAGCTAATGAGAACCACGCAGCTCACGTAAACGCTCAGTGATACGACCACGCAACCACCTCGAAAAAGCGGGATCTTTGGCGTAAGGAGAGATGTAGTCCCTTACAAGTGCTGCATGAATAGAACTTCCGGTCTCACTAGCTACCGGTACTGGATGAATAGAACTCCCGGTCTCACTAGCAACCGGTGCCACTTCCTCCTTAACTGTAGGAGGAGCCACCTCAGCATTCACTGTTTTCCTCAAACAACGTGCCGCTCCTCGGGTCATGGGTGCCATCTAGTAAGATCGATATTCACAAATAATATAATTGTAACATAAGCAAGCTAACTAAAGGAACCATTATGTAATTTGAGTACATTTTCGAAAGCAGATAAAGTACAAAAAATTCAATTTTTTGCCAAGTGTGAGAACGGATGGCTCAGAACACAACCCAAGATTCATTCTAGCATACATTAGTCTGAATCATCTATGTTCTGTACTTATGGTGTAGTATGTTCTTATCGTATCTAGTATCTAAAGAATGTAACAGAATCAAGATGAACTCACATAATGTAATACTAAGACATCATCTACTACTATATAAATATAGTGATAGGTTGTCGTATCATCATTGCCGAGGAATGAGGGTCGGAGGACAGTCAACTTTATCTACGGCTACATAGTTTCTGTCTCGCCAGTCGAATGGCTGTAGGGACTATGTCCTGATCACGATGTCGTACCGTAGATTAATGCAAAGTCCTTATAGCAAATGTCATACATAGATTTCTACCTCGCCAGTCGAATGGCTGTAGGGACAGTGTCTGACTTGGTGTATCTCACCATTTTTCTAAAATGCCTGACATTCTACCTCGCCAGTCGAATGGCTGTAGGTGTATTTCTACCTAGGTATCCAGTCTCTCATACAGGACCTACCTATTTGCCTATAACATTAAATTATACAAATCAACTAGTCTTAAATACTGGTACCAACTGCCTGAATATGACAGTCCCTAATTTGTACTGGATTTATCCTACCTCTGAGTTTCATACATTAAAAAGGAAGGCATTTACTATTAACAAGATAACCTGTCATGAATTGAACAGCAGGCAGACTTAGATTTAGGATTTAAAATATGGTATTCAGGTCAACTTAATTCAGTCAAAGGGTACTGAACAGAAAGTCTAATTAAGACTTTCAACTAAGCAGGCAGCTTGGACTGCTGTTCAGAACTTGGCAGGCAAAATCCCATACCATATGATGACAAACACTACTAAAATTTGCTAGAATAGCGACGTATATTAGCGACGGCAGAAAAAGCAGTCGCTGATAATTGCCTATATCGACTCCTAGTGTTACACGTCGCTGACCGCGCTGGGTAGCGACGTTCAGCGACGTAGTGTTTATTACGTCGCTGAATGGCGACGTTTTACGACGGATATACTTTTTACGTCGCTGTATTACAATGTTTTATGAGTATATTTTATACGTCGCTGACTTATTTCATATAGGGTAACTGGCCCTCGAAATCATAAATTTTTACCCAAATTTTTTTTCCCGCTCGATCCCCCTCTTTCCCTCTCCCCGGCGAACCCTCCCTTCGGCGACCCCCCTCCCTGGCGACACCCTCCCTTCTCCCCCCGGCGACCCCGCTCGCCCGCTGACCCCTCCCTCCGACGACCAGCCTCCCTCCTCCGACGAAGTCTCCTTCCTCGTCGCCTTTCTCCTCCGACGAAGCCACCCTCCTCGCCCCTCCCATCCTCCGACGAAGCCACCCTCCTCAGATAAACCCTAAACCTAGCCCTAGATATCCAGACACAGACATGGACACGAGAACCCTAACCCTAGTTGGGGTGGTCTTTCTGTCGAGAGGGGAAGGGAGGGTGGGGTGGGTGGGGAGGGTGGAGGGGGGTCTTACTGTCGAGGGGTGGAGGGAGGGGGGTACCCGGGGGTAGGGGGGTCTTACTGTCGATGGGGGCAGGGTTGGGGTGGGTGCAGGGGTAGGGGGGGGGGCTTACTGTCTAGGGGGCAGGGAAGGGAGGGTCTTGCTGTCGAGGGGGGTAGGGGGGAGGGGGGCAGGGGTGGGTGGGTGCAGGGGTAGGAGGGGGGTCTTGCTGTCTAGGGGGCAGGGGAGGGGGGTCTTGCTATCGAGGGGGGTAGGGGGAGGGGGCATGGTGGGTAGGTGCAGGGGTAGGGGAGGGGCAGGGGTAGGTGGGTGCAGGGGTAGGAGGAGGGGGGCAGGGGACAGGACCCTAACCTATTTCGGACACGACTCTGTGACACAGGACACAGGACACACATACACACACACGAAATTAGCTAATCCTATTTCGGACACGACTCTGTGGCACAGGACACATAACACAGGACACAGGACACATGACACACACACAGGACCCACAGGACACCACACACAGGGTAGGGGGAGGGGGGCAGGGGACAGGACCCTAACCCTATACGCGACATCCAATTTTCGTCGCTAAACACGTCGCTAATAGAAATTAGCGATGGATTTTCCTTTTTTAGCGACGTATTCTGACGCTAAAAGGGGTTATTTTAGTAGTGAAACCTATACACACCCTTGCCCAAACTATTTTTTCGGTAGGTAAATATTCCAGGTTACTCAAGTAACCTGTCGTGCAACATTTGGGGTCAACAGCATTCTTTGTTAATTGTAACATGCATACTATCATATCCCAACTCTGCCAAAACTTGACCAACATACCCTACACTAATCATTCCATATTTCAGTAATGTCAGTGAGCTAAATCATACTCAACTGTCGAGAATACTTAGGAGAAAACACATTCACAAGATTAGTATCCATCCTTCGTGACATAGCTAAAATTTTATAGGGCTCGATAATAATTATTAGTCAATTTATTCATCATTTCAAAACCCTAAAAATGTCCAAAAAAACTTCCAGTATCAGTAAATAGGGCTCAAACCCTAAATTAGAATTCGAATCCAAGCAAAACATCAAATTGACAGTTGATATGCCCAAAAAACTCCTAGTATCAGTATATAGGTGTCACACTGTGAGTCTCGTGTCCACACAGTAGGACACGACGTGTCCAAACCAACAAAATAGGTGTCACACGAACTAGAAGCGAGTCCACGCTCTCGTGTCCCCCGCAGCGAGTCCACTGTGAGTCTCGTGTCCCCCGCAGCGAGTCCACGCTCTCGTGGACACGAACTAGAAGCGAGAGAGAGAGCTAGAAGACGAGGAGAAACTGGGAAGCGGGGACAGGGGTACCTAAGAAGGAGCTACCTGAGAAGGAAGATGAGGAGAAAGATGAGGCCGGAGGAGGGAGATCACCGAAGGAGCGCCGCGGAGGAGGAGGCCGGAGGAGGAAATTGCCGGAGGAGCGTCGTGGATGAGGAGCGCACAAAAAATTTGGGAGGGAAATTTGTGAATGATCGAAAAGGAAACCCTCGCCGCCTATATGAAACATTTAGTGACGTCCTTTTAGGACATCGCTAAACGTCACTGATATTTAATAAACGGCAATGCTGCTTAAAATACGTCGCTACACGTCACTATATCAACGACGTGTACCGACGAACTTGCGACACAGATTCCTATTTAACAATTTGTAGCCGCTAGACGTCGCTATTAGTCACTGTTAGCGACAAACAGCGACGTCTTAGATAAACGTCACTAAACCCCCAAAAATTAGCGACGTTCTATCTTGGAGTCGCTAAATACGTCGCTGATATGACTTATTTTGGTAGTATATGATATGACTTTTGTGTTTGGAGCATTTATGACTCTTCATTACATATAGAACTGTTAGCACATTTTAGTCTTACCTTGTTATCTTTAGAATAGCTTACTACGCTTTATCTCAAGCGTAGGCTGGACATGACTCGGCCCGGCCCAACAATTTGTGTAGCGGATCGTGACATGTTTTTAGTGGTGGCCTACGCAGGTCCTGACTAAATTGTTTGGTTACGTCATTGTACCAAGTATGCCTGTAATTAGGAACTTAGGTAATTAGACAATATTATGAGTGACGCTTAGAACACCTAGAGGAATACTAGGATTGCAACATAGGAAATACATCACATGCTCGCTATTACAATTGGATTTTCTTTTTATTTATGACTGTTTACTTTAAAGAGTCCTTATAAGTCTATTTTATTTAATTAGATGGTGCTTACCTGCTCATCACAGTATGTCACACCTGAGAATGGCACACTCCCTATCTAGTCTGTTGACCAGTTGACCGATACACCTCCACCTCCACCTACCATATTTCCCCACTCCATAAATCCACTAACCCAAATGCCTCCACCACCTTCCACATCACAGTCCCAGCAGGACCCGATACTCCCACCACCACCTATCACTATACCTACCCAGGCTTCCGTCACACTCGACGGGAACCAACTGCTCACTCTGATTCAGGGGTTCCTAACGACCCATCAGGAGCAGACCACCCTACTCCGTCAGAGCAGAGAGCATTCTGAGTAGCGTACCGTAGTCCCACCACATATAGAGCCACGGCAGAGAGCAGGGACAATCAAGGACTTCATGGGTCTGAACTCCAAGGAGTTCTTAGGGACTGAGGGCATAGTAGTAGCAGATGACTGGCTAGACTCGGTAGAGAGGAAGCTCCTTAGAGCTAGGTTGCCGAATGACCTCCAGGTCGATGCAGCAGGATTTTTGCTGATAGACTTAGCAGGAGTTTGGTTCCGGAATGAGCCGCTATTCGCAAGAGGGAGGGCCACTTGGGATCAGTTCAAGACCCAGTTCAAGAAAAAATTCTTCTTGACCACCGCTAGAGTAGCCATGGGGCTACGATTCCAGAACATCCAGCAGGAGAACCATTCTGTTGATGAGTATGCGGCAGAGTTAATCACTGAGCCGTTTCGCTCATAGTCTAGTTACAGACCCTGAGGAGATGATGCGTAGGTTTTGCCATGGTCTAGTTCCAGACATTGGCATTCTTATAGTGGCGAACGGTATGACTGACTACTACCAGAGCCTAGAGTTGGCCTGGAGCATAGAGGAGCGACTTCTGTCTTGCAAGAGGCCGACTTCTATACACCTCGAGGGACCGTCCAAGCGTCAGGCTTTCCAGCCGAGAGCGCCGATGCCGCACCAGCAGACATACCGTCCCCCTACACCACAACACCCGACCCCGCTAGTTAGAGCCCCGGGACCCCGGCAACAGCAGAAAGGAGCTTTGTATGGATTCTGTAAAAGACCAGGGCATGATTACTCCGTCTGCAGGAAGAGGTTGGGGCAGTATTTAGTTTGTGGGTCTGCCGTCCATCAGTTTCGGGACTGCCCAGTAGCCAGGGTACCAGGTATCGGACCACAGTCCAGATGATAGCCACTTTCGACTCAGCAGCAGAGGTTTGGGCAACATCTGCAGCAGTAGAAGGGACCCCAGGAAAAGGCTTATAGCCTAGCTCTTGAGCCAGAGCCGGAGCAGGTTTTGGAGCCAGATTATTTGGCTGACGTCATCATAGGTCATGTTTATTTGCATACTTTTCTAGCTCTATGCTTGTTTGATTCCGGTGCATCTTATAGCTTTCTGTCATTAGAGTTTATGCATAAAAACCACTTAGTGGCTACGCCTACCGAGGAGACTAGTAGAGTAATGACGGGAGGCGGACCAGTACCCATTAGAGCTATCTATAGATGCTTTATTACTGTAATGTCTGTGGTTCGTATTACGTATCTTGGTATACGTGTACGTATTCTTAACTCGTATTGCATATTTCCCTGTATGGTTATTTTGGCATTTTCTTCTTGGTTTGGTTCAACTTGTTGCTGGTTCGACTTGACTTGATTTTAGGTGGACCGAACCCCCACCAACCACCACCACCCTCCTTTGTATTTCTACCTAACTCTCTCTTTCTCTCTTCATTTATTCTTCTCCTCCACTTCTTCTTCTCCACTATTACTCTTCCACCTACCGTAGAAGAGAGCGAGGCAAGTGCAAACTTGCTTCATGATGGATCTCAAGTTTTATTGTTCCATTATCTTCTTTACTTGATTCTAAGCCTCTTTAGAACTTGGCATTTTTGGATTTTATGGATGGGTTCTTGTAGATATAAGTTTATATTATTTTTGTTTTCTTGGGTTTTGATCGATTAAACTTTATTATTTTCATGTTTTGATTGTTCTATGTTGTAGAGAATTCAATTTCATGCGGTTTTGGCTTTTGTTTCGCTTGATTTCGACTTCGGATGAGAAAGTTATGGCCAAAAGCATTTCTGGTCATTTCTATGTTCATTTGTCCGTATGTCGCAGTTGGCCGCATATGGTGTCGCAGTTGAGCCGCATAAGCCGCATGTCGCAGTTGGCCGTATAAAGTGTCGCAGTTGGGCCGCATAAGCCGCATGTCGCAGTTGAGCCGCATAAGGTGTCGCAGTTGGGCCGCATAAGCCGCATGTCGTAGTGAGCCACATATGGTGTTGCTGTTGGGCCGTATAGGTCGTATGTCTCAGTTGGCCGCATATGGTGTCGCAGAATAGGCCGTATAATACCTATTTGGCTATTTTTAACTGTTATATGTCCTAATTGACCGAATTGCGGCTCGAATTTCTTTCAACTCCCAACGTAAAATTGTAGATCTTTTCCTTGGCATCAAGAATATGTCACTAGTTATTTTATGCAAGTTTCTTCCATTCATGATAATGTAAGAATAGAATACGATAGTGGCCCGTTGTGGTACACTCTTGATAAGTAAACTGACATGATCTATCTCGACATGCTGTTACAACAGCTAGCCTGATATGACAAGTATGAAAGATCTGGACACCATGGGCGATTGTGTTTGTACAAATAAACTGGTACTGTCTTGTATCATGTCTAGGATGGAGATTCCTGAGTACCACGGTCAGGGGTACCTACTGAATTCAACTAAGGCTAATAACTAGAATAATCCAGTAGTCATGAAGAGATTTTCCAGCTACTGGCAATCCCGTGATCTGGGCGCTCAGTGGACTTGTAGCCTACTGACGAGTATGGCACATTTCCAGCACACAGGCACGTGTTGCATTCTTCATAAACGAACATTCGACTTGGTTAACCTGGATGGCCTACAGGGCTTGTGGCTGTTGGGATAATCTTATTGCATCTTGTTAGTAACTAGGCCTATGATAACCCTAGTTAGTTAAAAGTATCAAGCTGTACTCTTGATTGGCCGTGATTGATTGGATGGAGTTTATTCCAGCTTAGTCTTATCTTGATCCTGTGCAAGATTGTGACATAACATGATTATTGATGCTTGCCTTAACAATAACGATCGGGGGTCCAGTTTTGTTCAGGCGAAGGGTTATAACCCCGGTCCTTGTTTGGTTTAGGGTTGTAACCTGGCTCCTGGAGCAGTTTTGTGTCCTCTCTTCATTTATTGTCTTATTTCAATCCCATGCCATGTTCGTCATTTTTTATCTTACCTTAATACCATGATTAATTATGCTGGCCTTAGCAATAAAGATCAGGAGTCCAGTTCTGTTCAGGCGAAGGATTATAATCCCAGTCCTTGTTTGGTTTAAGGGTTGTAACCTGGCTCCCGGAGCAGTTCTGTGTCCTCTCTTCATTTTTTTGTCTTCACTGTACCAATAGTATTTAAGACGATTTCTATTCAGGTGAAGGGCTACAACCTCGGTCCTTGTTTGGTTTAAGGGTTGTGACCTGGCTACTTGAATGGTTTCTTCGTACTCAGTTTACTGTTATTATCTTTATTATTATTATCAGTTATTTATTTATTTTTTTATCCTTAATATTCTATTATGATATGCTGATTTTAGTTTCTAAGTGAAGCCTCCTTTGTGGCATTTACTTTTTTGGGGTCTGACCCAGCTGGTTTTGTGTAGCCAGATATCGGAGCAGCACCAAAGGATCCACCTATCTTCCAGCCAGATGGTGACCACCAGGCATAACCTTGGCAATGAGTGGGTTTCTTTTTGTCCTCCCACTTTATTGTAAAATTATTCTTTTAAGGCGTTTAGCCGGCGAGCACATGTTAGCTCGTATTGCACCTTTATTTACTGTCTGCCTACGGGCTTGTAACATGATTGACAGATCCTAGGGTTGATCATGTATGACTAAACTCTTGCTAGTCCTGACATTTTGTAACGACTAGCTTCATGATCATCCAATATATAATGTATGGGATGCCTTGCTATTATATATTTGGTGCTCTGACATCTTGTAACTATTATTACTTGTTTGAGATTGAGACAATAGGCTTGTTCATGACCATAGGAGACTGTTGGCTTGCAGTTAAACCCTCATGTATCTAGACAGCTGGACCATATAGCGAGATGGGTTGCATTTTAATATACGTAGCTGGCTATGTACGCCCCCGCTCTCCAGTATTCTGGTTCTGGGGCGTTACATAGTTTTAGTGGTGGCCCATGCAGGTCTTGTAAATCAAGATATGTGAGGGTTTACCGGATAGATGTCTCAATCAGTACTCTCCCTTGATCTCTGCTCGTATCCTCTTGATCCTTGAGAATTTTGACCTGATCACATGCTTATATCGTTGATCTGTCCTGGTCCTTCCTTATTGTTCCCTATATCGTCTTCTTCAGCGGCATTGTTCCTGGACCTGTTGATCAGCAAGGCGGAGCACCTCCCGTGGACCAGCCGCAACCTGGAGATCAAGCCCAACATTCAGTAGTAGCCTCCAGAGTCGTGCCTACCGGAGGAGAACCACCAATTCAGCCCGTCCAGCCTGCAGAGCCTGATGATGGCACTTTGGTGGGTCTCATCAGGTCCCTATTAGCTTCCCAGGATCGTCGTATAGATGCCTTACACCAGGCGGTGGCAGATGCTTTGACCAGAGGAGGTCATCAGGGTAATAGTGTGGCCAACAGCTTCAAGCGCTTGAACCCTCCCTTCTTCGGCGGCAGTAAAGATGCGATCGCTGCAGATGCATGGCTTCAGGACACAGAGGTGATTCTAGAAGCAGTCAAGACTCCAGAGAATGAGAAGGTGGCTGTAGTGCGCCTGTAGTTACTAGATCTTGCCCGTAGTTGGTGGACAGCGCATGCCGATGGATTAGTAGCCCCTATTTTATGGTCAGTATTCAGAGAGAGATTCCAGACCAAGTATTTTGATGCTGTAGCTCGGTATGATCTACAGACGAGGTTCACCAATCTGAAGCAGATGGTCAGGACGGTCGACGGATATGTGGCCGAGTTCTCCAGGCTTAGTCAGTTTGCTCCCAGCTTGGTAGCGACCGAGTTCGATAGAGCCCAGCGGTTCCAGCAGGGGCTCTACCTAGAGATTTTATTGGTGATAGAGCAGTTTGAGCATCAAACTTTTGATGCAGTGTTGAGATCAGCCCGGAGGCATGAGTATACCTCCCAGAGGATCGTGGATAGGACCAGAGGTCGGAAAGCGATCTCACGGCCAGATGAATCAGTCATCAGCACCAGCCCCGACAGCCAGGACTTTGAACATTGGAGCTCCGAGGCGGGCAGCCTCAGTGACGTCGGTTCAGTATTCCACCCCGATGCACCCTCAGCAGCAGAAGCAGAAGCAGTCTTCCGCAGTGGGATGTTCACACTGCGAGAAGCCAGGGGATGTGGTATCAGAGTGTCGCAGAGCACAGGATTTGTGCTTAGTTTGTGGTACCCCGGACCACAGGATTGGGAACTGCTCGAACAGGGGGAGTTTATCGGCCTTCTCTAGTCCTTCAGTTGGAGGACTAGCACCAGTCCAGCAGCAGCAGCTGCTGCAGTACCCGTTCCCGAGGCTATTACCGACGAAGGTCCAGGCATTCCAGCAGCAGAGACCGCAACAGTATGCCCAAGTCCAAACCCTGATCCAGAGCAAGCAGAGGAATTTTCAGTAGAGGGGACCCACACCCAGAGGACATGGTCAAGTGCTGGCCTTGACCATGGGAGAAGAAGGATTAGCACCATGAGAGGTAGTGGCAGGTACTATTGTCACCCCCGTTTCTCGTATTTCATAATTATACTCGAAGTTGGATTTTGGCATGTATTTTATTTTCTCGACTTGCGGATTTTTGGTTTCTCGTAAATGGGTGTCTGGCATGGCTTAGTTTTATTTTGTGGAGAGGGATTGGTTTGGATTGGTTGGTTTGATTTAATATGCATGGAACACTTTAACCTATACTCCACCCTCAATACAACACAACCCACCCTCATAATATCTCCACCAACCTTCTCTCTCCTCATTATTCTCTCATTTATTTCTCCATCTTCTTCTTCTTCCTTCCTCTACACAACACCAACACCCATAGGCAAGTGCACCTTGCCACCACATGAGAACCACATTTTATTTGTTCATTAGCTAGATTAGGCCATGGTGATCAACATTAGAACTTGACATTTTGTGATTTGGAGTCTCCATTGTTCTAGATCTAAGTTTCCTCTATTTTGGATTTATATAGTTTTGATCTATTTAAGTTACATTTTTATGGTTTTTGATGTTCCTATGTTAGTGAGAATTGGATTTCACCCAAGATAGAACTTTATAAAGTTGGATTTGGACTTATTTTTACCAAGTTATGGACTTTTGAAGCCTTGGGTTCAACCATGGAGTTCTTGCTGATTTGGAGAAGACATTGAGCAGTGTGCGCGAGCTTTTTAGCTTGCGCCACTGAGTTGCGCGCGCTCTTTAGCGCAGCGCAGTCTAACTCATATGCTGCCTTGATGAGGAGTCGTATGGACCTCATACGCTGCCTTGAAGAGGAGTAGTATAGAGTCCATACGCTGCCTTTTTGGAGACGTATGTCTTGCATACGCTGCCTTGATGAGGAGTCGTATGGACCTCATACGCTGCCTTGAAGAGGAGTCATATAGAGTCCATACGCTGCCTTTTTAGAGACGTATGTCTTGCATACGCTGCCTTAATGAGGAATCGTATGGACCTCATACGCTGCCTTGAAGAGGAGTCGTATAGAGTCCATACGCTGCCTTTTTGGAGACGTATGTCTTGCATACGCTGCCTTGATGAGGAGTCGTATGGACCTCATACGCTGCCTTTTGGAGACGTATGACTTGAGCATAGCCTGACTTGAGCGTAGCCTGACTTGAGCGTAGCCTGACTTGAGCGTAGCCTGACGTAAGCGTAGCTTGCCTTGGCGCAACCTACCCCTGGCGCACTTGACTCCTGCGCAACCCATTTGCCTATGGAGATTTGGTTTTATTTTTCTTAAGCTTGGCTCTTCTGTAGCCCTGTATATTAATATTTTATTAGATATTTTATGCCCATTTATATTCTTACGCCTTTTGTCGTGAACTTGATTTTACTCAATATGTTTGGAATGACTATTGTACATGGCATGGTATGGCAAGGATCTAGCATGACATGATAGTGGCCCGTCGTGGCGCACTCCTGACAAGTCCCCTCACATGATTTATCTTGATGTTGTTGCGACGGCTAACTTGACTCGTATAATCAACTTGGCACCGTGGGTGTTCCTGCTTGCTTGCTTGTGCAATCCACTTGTCTTGTCTTGCATCATGTCTAGGACGTGACTCCCTGGTCCCCACGGTCAGGGATTCATACTGAAAATGGATTAGGCTAATGACTAGATCAAACTATAGTTCATAGAGAATTTCCAGTCACAAGCAATCTCGTTATCTGGGCGCTCTTAATTGGACTTATAGCTTGCCGACGAGTAGAGCACATTTCCAGCGCACTGTCATGTGTTGCACCCTCTAAGTCACCTAAGGGTATATCATCTCCGGGGCGATGTACCCAACCATACTCTCAACCCGCGGAAGGATAACTGGATGGTCTGCAGGGCTTGGGACTGGGAAATTCTCATTGCATCTTGTTAGTAATTAAACAATAAATGGGTGGAGACAGAGTGCTATTCAGGCGAAGGGTTACAACCCCGGTCCTTGTTTGGTTTAAGGGCTGTAACCTGGCTCCCGGAATGGTCCCGCGTCCCTAGTCGTTTATTGTCCTATTGTACTTTTACTACTTGTACTTTTCTTCTATTTTTCTTTATGTTCTGACATGCTGGCTTTTGTTCTTATTTCGTGGCCTCCCTTGTGGCACTTGCTCTTCTGGGGTTTGACCCAGCTGGTTTTGTGTGGCCAGATTTCGGAGCAGCACCTGAGGATCTACCGAACCTCCAGCCCGATGGTGGCGACTAGAAGAAATCCGGGCTACGAGTGGGTTTTCTATTTTGTTTCGCCCACTCATTGTAAATTATTCTTTTGAGGCGTTTAGCCGACGAGCACCTGTTAGCTCGATGCACATTTACTTATTGTCTGCCTACAGGCTGTAACATGATTAACAAATCCTATGGTTGATCATGTATGACTTAACCCTTGCTAGTCCTCGCATTTTGTACGACTAGCTTCATGATCAGCTGATATGTAATATTTGGGACGCCTATTATTGTATATTCGGTGATCAAACATCTTGTAATTATATTACTTGCTTGAGATTGAGACAATAGGCTTGACCTTAAGAGATCGTTGGCTTGTAGTAAACCCTCATATCTAGACAGCCGTAACCGTATAGTTGAGATGTATTCTATTTCAATATACGTAGCTGGCTATGTACGCCCCCGCTCTCCAGTATTCTGGTTCTGGGGCGTGACATGGTTTAAGTGGTGGCCCATGCATGTCATGTCAATCAAGAAATGTGAGGGTTTACCGAATAGATGTCTTAATCAGTACTCGTCCTTGATCTCCACTCATATCCTCTGAATCTCTGTATTCTTGCTCTGATCACATGTTTGTATCGTTGATCTGTCCTGGTCCTTCCTCATTTCCTTGTGTCATCTTCTTCAGCGGCACTGTACCTGACCCCGCCGATCAGCAAGGTGGAGCACCTCCCGTGGATCAGCAGCAACCTGGAGATCAAGCCCAGCACTTCGGAGTAGCCTCTCGAGTTATACCTACTGGAGGAGAACCCCCAGTTCGGCCCGTCCAGCCTGTGGAGCTTGATGATGGTACCTTGGTAGGTCTCATCAGGACCTTGATAGCTTCCCAGGATTACAGAGGAGACGCCTTGTACCAGACTGTGGCAGATGTTTTGACCAGAGGTGGTCATCCAGGGAACAGCGCGGCCAACAGCTTCAAGCGCTTGAACCCTCCATTCTTCGACGGCAGTAAAGATACGATTGCTGCGGACGCTTGGCTTCAGGATACCGAAGTGGTTCTGGAAGCGGCTAGAACACCTAAGAATGAGAAGGTAGCGGTGGTACGCCTGCAGTTTTTGGACTTAGCTCGCAGTTGGTGGACGGCGCAGGCCATGGGATTAGTGGCACCCATTGCTTGGGCAGTATTTAGAGAGAGATTCCAGACAAAGTATTTTGATGCTGTGGCCCGGTATGACCTACAGACAAGATTTACCAACCTGAAGCAAGGAAGAACGGTCGATGGCTATGCGACTGAGTTTTCTAGACTCAGTAGGTTTGCCCCCACTTTGGTGGCGACCGAGTTTGATAGGGTGTCACGACCCGCTCCCGAATAATCGGACACGAGTCGGACACGTCCAGCCTTCATTGTTAGATACAATGAAGTAAGCTGTAGCAAGCTAGGGAAACTAACCAGATAACATGAAAGTATAGAATCACAACATCTATATAAAATGTCCCAACCAGAAAAGAGATACAATATCTGAATTATTACATTTCAACTATAAGAGTCTGCTAGTCTCGATACATGGAAAGATAAATGGAAAACTAAAGGAAACTCTAGGCTTCTGCAGCCTCTAAGTCAGAAGCAGCTCCAGCTGGCTCAGTAGGAAAGGCAGTATCCTGTCCATAGTATGTGTTACACAAAGCCTCCATCTCGCCTATCATAACATATCCAGTCAGGAGCGGAGCAAAATACAGTTCTAGGTAAAGAACAATAACATCATGATATGGAAAATAGATGCTGAAAGAACAGGATAAGAACAAGATATGTAAAGAATATGAAGAACATGAAATACTGCTATATGAAAGATCATGACTATGTAAGATGCAGGAAAGATCATGACTATAGCTAATATCAAGATCAAGATCAAGATCATAAGAACTAATGTAAAAACAAGATCCTGAACATGTGTGTTATAGATTTGAAATACTTCTATGATATGTGACCGGCTTAGGTAAGACCATGAAAGAACATGAAAAGATCCTGAAAGATCATGTAATGGTACGGCTTAGGACCCGCGTGCACTGTGCGAGGCCTAAGCTAAAGATCATGAATAAGTAACCGGGTTTGGTCACATATCTAGAGTATTTCCCCACCCCAAGATTCAAGTAAGAATATGAATGAACAAGCCAGAAAAGATCATGAATGTGTCGCAGTGTGTCAGCAATGAAGAACAGGAAAATGTAATGTTCAAACCATAGAATGTACTTGCCTGTCCCGGGGTGATCAAATGTAGGCAATAAAGCTGGATATCCTCCTGTTGAAATAATAATGATGTGTACAAGTTGGTTAATAACAGACTAATCTAATTGGCTATCAAAAGATTCTAATCAAGAAATACATATTCTAGTCTCTATTTAAACCATCCTATAACTCAGTCTCCATAACCTATACCATGATCTAGTTACTTTACGAAATTCAAGTAATAAGATCATGCCTAAGCTAATAACTAGTTTATCCATATTAAATGAACTCTTCATGTAAATACCATAATATTGAGAGTAAAATAGATAAAGGAACCATATTATTCAATACATATCCTATCAATTGTTTCTAGGACCAGTGTATCTCAAAATTAGCTAAAGGAATCCTAACTTGGGATAAATGGCATTCCTCATAATATCCTGTCCAAACTTCACAAGAATCAAAACATCTAACACTTGCCAAAACTGAAAACATAGGAACCTAGAACTAACCTGGCAACTAGATACTGTGAAATAATTGATCACCTGTAATTTCCTACCACAGTCATGAAGAGAAATTAGTCTTAAATAGGACTGAAATGGATCACTCTAAGCAAGCTGACATGGTCAGACTTGTTTAGACTGATACACCAGCCTATTAGAACTAAAATAACAGCCTCAGATGTGACATAACCTGCACTTATCATAGCAGTACTTAGTAAAATAAGTAATCTAAAGTTTTACACCATCACTCCATAACTTCCTGCTGTCCTAATTGATATCTGCAACTAACATGCTTAGGAAAATATAGAATATACTAGCTATATTCTACTCTAACAGATATCTAAGTACTAAATGTATTTACAGAGTTCAGTTTAATGTAATTAGCTATAAAGACAAGGATTTACTTATTAAAATAATCAGTCTCTTCTCTCTTCTAACAAAGAGGAACAACACTAACTACAACATAAAGTAAATCCTTAATCTTATTAGGAAGAGATTACATTCCTGGAACAATAGGAAATATATTCCTGATTCAACAGGAATTATTTCCTGGAACAAGAATTTATTCCTGGTCCGGGAAATGTCAACACTGGTTCTCAGTTTTCCTGAGAACCCAGGTTCAAAAGAAATGAACCTTCATGTTCTCAGTTTTCCTGAGAACCATCTCAGGCTCCTGGAATTCTCCTGAGTTCCAAACCTCTGCTAACAAGTTGCACTTCTAAAACACACCAGGTTTTCCCTGGATATGCAGGAAACATAACAAGGATTCAGATTCATGAGACACAAAAAAACTCTGAACCCATGAGACTCAAATCTCAGGTTTTTACTGAGATTCAACCTCAACTCTATGAGTTTCAATCTCAGACTCCTTGAGATTTCAATCTCAGGCTTCATGGGTTTTACAATTTCTCAAACTCCTAGTTCTCTTTGAAAGTCAGCCTAAAACAAGACTGAACAATGTCTCAGTCAAAAAATCAGATAATCCAAGAGTGATACAATCCTAGGACTGTACAACAACCAATCTTGGCCATAAGATATCCATTATCCACCCTTGCTAAACTCTCAAATTAACCCTTCTGGAAAGATTAGTTAAAACAAATAGCAGGAAATCTCCTGAGCATAACTTGCCCCAACTAAACCCTTAACTGATGCTAGCAAATACAATACCTGTAACAGAATTTCAATACACTATGTGACAACTACTGCTATCAATCATCAAAGCAACCTAGGCTACTGCCATATCCATGAATAGGTCAAGAATGTTGAAATGTATCACCATAATAGCTAGAGTCAAGAAACTGACAGGTTGTGGTCAGTTCAAATGGGTTGATACCATTCAGCCTCTTAGCAGGACAGTGACATAGATTAGCTCGATAACTGATACACTAGTTTAGAACAACCTCTAATG